>JACVTC010000070.1:910000-989049 GCA_016946835.1 Neocallimastix lanati (nom. inval.) | reverse complement strand
TAACCCTAACCCCCTAACCCTAACCCCTAACCCTAACCCTAACCCCTAACCTAACCTAACCAACCCGAACCCTAACCCTAACCCCTAACCCCTAACCCCTAAACCCCTACCCCAACCTAACCCCTAACCTAACCCCTAACCCCTACCCTACCCCCCCTAACCCTAACCCTAACCCCTAACCCTAACCCCTAACCCCTAACCCCTAACCCCTAACCCCTAACCCCTAACCCCTAACCCCTAACCCTAACCCTAACCCTAACCCTAACCCTAACCCTAACCCCTAACCCCTAACCCCTAACCCCTAACCCCTAACCCTAACCCTAACCCCTAACCCTAACCCTAACCCCCCTAACCCCTAACCCTAACCCCCCTAACCTAACCCCTAACCCTAACCCCTAACCCTTCTTAATAATAATTCTCTAGAATAGTATAGAATTCTTTGTTACAAATAGAATAGTTTAAAAATCTTAGAATAGATTTTAATATCTAAAATAAAAATCTTATTTTCTATTATTATTTGTTTAAAATAATAATAGTCGCTAGAATAGTTTAATAATTAAACTTCTTGAAAATCAATAATGATTTTTCTTAAATTATATATACATTAATAATGTATTAACTATTTTGATTAATTTTATTAAATAAAATTATAACGTTTAAAACCTAACCCATTCTTTGTTACAAATAGAATAGTTTAAAAATCTTAGAATAGATTTTAATATCTAAAATAAAAATCTTATTTTCTATTATTATTTGTTTAAAATAATAATAGTCGCTAGAATAGTTTAATAATTAAACTTCTTGAAAATCAATAATGATTTTTCTTAAATTATATATACATTAATAATGTATTAACTATTTTGATTAATTTTATTAAATAAAATTATAACGTTTAAAACCTAACCCTAAATAAAAATATTCTTTATAATTAAATATTCTTATAAATTTTTAATATCTTATAATGCCATCTAAAGGGGAAGAAGTCTTAAGCTACGCCGGTGTTTACCACTTGTCATTTATTCTTAGTGGTAAAAACCAAAGCGCGGACGGACGCCCTATTCCGATCCGCTGCAGAAGATGCGGGGGAATTTTTACTAAGACAAGTCATACCCGCCTCTACTGCTCGAACAAACGAAAGAAATGCAACAATAGCTGCACCTTTAGTGCTCTTAAGGCGTATCTTATTGATCTTTATAATCATAAGATCGTCTCTCTCAGTAAGGGAAATGATAACATACCTCTTATCCTATTCAAGAATGGGAGACAGGTCATATCTCTCCCCTTCCAAAGTCCTAATCCCAAGGACAAAACTAATGAAGACCTCTTCAAACCGGTACCAGTAAAGAAGCTACTCACGATGGTGCCTAGTTTGAGAAACCATTTCTGGTGCAAATATGATTATTGTAGACCAGAAATGAACGACAAAGAGGAGATTGATGTAAATCAAACCCTCCTCTCTGCTGAACCTACTACCTCTTCTAACGGTACTACTCTAGTCATCGCAGCACCTACCCAAGATGCTGCGATGAAAGAAGCTAACTCTGGGGAAGAACTCGTTGGAAAGACCGTCAGTAATCCCATGATTACTGAAGAGCCTATCTTAAAGCCTGTGATTCCCTCCACAACGAAAGAAGTAGATATCTTAAGCCAAGAAAGGTTATTCAAGAAGCCAGTGACCGAAGGGACTGGTAAAAGAAAAAATAACCCCTTGGAAGAAGATGAACGAAATCCTAGCATTGAGAGATATCTCTCAAGCTGCCAAAATTCGGCCCCTAAAGAGCTCAATCAGTTCGATTTAGACGAATTTAATCGTCTTAGAACTGAGAACGCTCATTTAAAAAATTTATGTTATAATAGTAAGATTGAAATTTCCAATCTTACTGAATCAATAAGAAGCCTAGAAGAGTCTTGGAAAAAGGAGAAAGTTAAACTTTCATCCCAAATTTTCAAGGCTCAGAACAACTCAGTAGCACTTAGTACGGTGCTACAAAATAAGTCTGAAGCCTCCCCCTCTCGACTTTCTCTTGAAATATTAGAGAAAAAGGAGAGGATCAAAAAAATGATAGAAGAAAAAAAGGGAAAATGTAAGGATATTACAGATTCCCTTGAGAAGAATGCCGACCATCTTCCTCCACAGCTTCAACGAATAAGAAGTCAGGAAGATGGCCTCCCCTTAATTCAGGAAAGTATCCTGAGCCTCATTATGAGGCAACCTAAGATCATCCGAAAGGATGATCTTGACTTAGTATATATTAAAGGCATTCAAAGGCAACCCATCTGGGTTATCAAAAAATGCCTTAGTAATCTTGGAATACGACATTTTTATATTAAAAATGTCTCGTTCATTGGTAAAGACATTTGCGAACTTACAGTTCTCAAAAGATCCAAACCAATGATTATTAACATCCTTAAAGTTTTTGAAAACTCATTCAAAGTTCTCGAAAACTTTAACCCTGTTGCTGTTGACAATGCCTCTACAGCTAATGATGAAGATATTCTTAGAGTAGAAAAAGCATGCTACCGAAGAATATCTGAAACTATTAATAGAAAAAGAAGTCCTGATTATATTAAGGACTTCTTTTCTAATGTTATCCAGAATATTAAATTTACCAAATTTAATATTCCTACGCCTACGCCTACTGCTGTTCCTGATGAAGCTTCTCTTAATGTAGAAGCCTCTACCTCAGGTAATAACTTCGCTGCTCCTTCTTCGGTTTGTGCCCACGATAATGCTCCAGCTACCATCAATGATGCTCCAGCTAACTCGCCCGGCTCGACCTCGGAAGTAGCTAATGCTGCCCTCCGCTCTAGTAAAGAAGCCATCTCTGCCTTTGCCCTTGCGCTAAAGGAAAGGGTTGTTAGCCCATCAAAGGGCTTTGCTGCTTTTAAGGCTGCTAATCCAAGTGGCCCTCTTGAATCCCCAGAGTTCAAAGGTACGTCTGAACTCTTTGAGGATGACAGCCTAAACACGGAGGATGATAATGATTCAATTATCTCCTCAACGTTAACTCCTACAGTGCCAATTGAGCACTACCATGAAGCCGGGATGGATATGTATAGTGACACTATAATATCCAATTCCCCTAATATTCTCAGTACAACTATTAATCCATTAAATCCTATGGATTATAGTTCTGAGGATATTATTGAATCTATGAAATATATCAATGAATAAATATATTTCATACGATTTCAGTTTTAATTAAATATACTTACTTTACGAACAAACTAAAATTTAATTTCTTTATAAATTTTATTTTAAAATATTCTACTAGATTATAAAAACTTTATATTCTTTTAGATAATTACAAAAATTCTTTTATTAGAATTACTTTTATTATTCATTTACTTTAAAAGAATAATTTTTCTCTTCCTTAAAATTCTAAACTTTATAGATATATACTTTTTTTTTACTTTATCGAACTTTTATTTTTTTACTAAAAATGTATTAATTTACTTAAAATCATGTAGTCATGATTTCATATAATTTATATATACATTAATTAATGTATTATCTAATCGAATAATTTTAATAAAAATTACAAAGTTTAAAACCTAACCCTAACCCTATTATCATATATAATTATTTACTTATAATAATTATCTATTTTAGATATATTTACTTATAGTTATTAATACTTAATAATAGTTATTTTTTTAATATTTCCTTTTAGAGATAGTCAAGATATTGAAATTCCTCATGGGATTTCAGTATATGAATTTTAAGTTTGTTAAATTTTCATAAATTTTCTCTTAGATATAGTTAATTAGAATATTTTCCTTTTTTAGATAATGGACATATTTAGTATGTCCGCTTTACTTTTTAATCAAAACTTTAAATACTTTAATTTACTTTTGATCAAAACTTTAATAACTTTAAATTTATAATTTTTATCAAACTTTAAATATTTTAATTTTAAATAATTTTATTAGTTAGTTAAATCTTTATTAATTTTAACTTAGTAATAATATTTAATATTTCAAATTACTTATTAATTCTTATAATAGTTATATTTAGTAAATACTTTAAATAATTTTTATATTATTATATTTTATTCTTGTAATTATTATATTTATCAAATACATGTAATACTTTGTAAATCTTAAATAAATAAAAGAATTTAAAACCTAACCCTAACCCTAACCCTTTTCTCCTAATGTATAATCCAAAATACATTATGGTTTTTTCTCCTAATGTATAATCCAAAATACATTATGGTTTATTATTTAATTATTTTTTTTTTATTAAATAATTATATTTATTATAAATCTTTTTATATCATAACGGTAATTCATATTTATCTATTTATTAATTATTATATATATTTTGCGGTACAAAAAAATTTATTTTTATTTTTTGTACTACATTATTTTTGATAACTCTAAATAATTATATTTTTTTTTATATTTTTATTTATTGTTATTAAAAAATTTTTTATTGACTTTTTTTTATTTACACTTTTAAAATAATTATTAAAACTATTTTAAAAGAATAAAAACAAATAATGTTAAATAATTATTTTAAAAGTGCACTTTTTAATTCATTTAATTTTTAATATTTTATTTTTTTTTCTCTTATATAAAATAATTTAATAATTTTTTAATAAATAATTTTTATAATAATTTTTATTATTATTTTATTATTTATTATTAAAGAATTAAATTATTTTATATATAGTTTTTATTTAGTATAAAATATATTTTTTTTATTTATTTACATATTAGATTTTTATTAATTATATAGTTTTATAATTTTTCCTTTCTTTATTTACCCTTTTAACTTTTACAATAGTTATCCTTTTATTTTACTTTTAATATAATTCTATAATTTTTATTATAATTCTTCTTTTATATTTATATTTAAAAAATTTATATTAAAAATTTTTCTTGTGTTCTCTTTATATATAAATTATTAAAAGATTTATTTTTTTTTAATCTTTTTATTTAATTATATATAAATAACATAAGAATAATTATTATTTTATTTTTTATTTTCTTTTATTCTTTTTTTATTTTATTTTTATTTTTATCTTTTATAAATTATCTTTTATAAATTATCTCTATATATATATATCTTATTTTATTATGTCTTCATAATAATTTAAATATTTATATAATACCTTTTATTTTTTTTCATTATAATAATTATATTTTTATAACCTTTATTATTCTTTCAACCTTACCTTTTTTTATTTATTTTATTTACTTTGGTTAATAATTACTTTACTTTATTTACCCTTTATTTTTTAATTATTAACTCTTATTTTATTATAGTTATTATCTTTAGATAATAATTATAAACTTTTATCATTTTATATAATTTTATATAAATTTTTATCATTTTATATAATTTTATATAAACTTTTATCATTTTATATAATTTTATATTTTTATAATTATATACTTTTTATTATTATCTTATATAATTATTTCTTTTAATAATTATATATACTTCTTTTCTTTTCTTGTATAATTATTTACTTTAAGTAATTATACATTTTTTATTATCTTATATAATTATTTCTTTTAATAATTATATACTTTTATTTTATTTTATTATATAATTATATATCTTTTATAATTATATATTTTTTAATTTCTTATATAATTATTTTCTTTAAATAATTATATATACTTCTCTTTTTTCTTATATAATTATTTCTTTTAATAATTATATACTTTTTATTATCTTATATAATTATATACCTTTTATAATTATATATTTTTATTATTTACTTATATAATTATTTATTTTAAATAATTATATACTTTTATTTACTTATATAATTATTTATTTTTTAAATAATTATATACTTTTTATTTACTTATATAATTATATATCATTTATAATTATATACTTATATTTACTTATATAATTATATATCTTTTATAATTATATACTTTTATTTACTTATATAATTATTTATTTTTAAATAATTATATATTTTATCGTTATCTTATATAATTATTTATTTTAATAGTTATATACTTTTTATTTACTTATATAATTATATACTTTTTATAATTATATATTTTATTATTTATTTATATAATTATTTCTTTTAATAATTATATATTTTTATTATTTTATTATATAATTATATATTCTTTATAATTATACATTTTATTCATTTATATAATTATTTACTTATAATAATTATATAATTTATTATATTTTATTCACTTATATAATTATTTACTTATAATAATTATATATTTTATTATATTTTATTCACTTATATAATTATTTACTTATAATTATATATTTTTATTATTACCTAATATAATTATTTGTTTTTTTTAATAATTATATTTTTATTTTATTATATAATTATATTTCATTTATAATTATATATTTTATTCATTTATATAATTATTTATTTTAATAATTATATAATTATATATTTTTATTATTACTTTTTATAGTTATATACTTAGATTAATATCTTATATAATACTTAGATTATTATCTTATATAATTATTTACTTTTAATAATTATATATTCTAATTTCTTAAATAAGTTATATTACTTATAGTTATTAATACTTAATAATAGTTATTTTTTTAATATTTCCTTTTAGAGATAGTCAAGATATTGAAATTCCTCATGGGATTTCAGTATATGAATTTTAAGTTTGTTAAATTTTCATAAATTTTCTCTTAGATATAGTTAATTAGAATATTTTCCTTTTTTAGATAATGGACATATTTAGTATGTCCGCTTTACTTTTTAATCAAAACTTTAAATACTTTAATTTACTTTTGATCAAAACTTTAATAACTTTAAATTTATAATTTTTATCAAACTTTAAATATTTTAATTTTAAATAATTTTATTAGTTAGTTAAATCTTTATTAATTTTAACTTAGTAATAATATTTAATATTTCAAATTACTTATTAATTCTTATAATAGTTATATTTAGTAAATACTTTAAATAATTTTTATATTATTATATTTTATTCTTGTAATTATTATATTTATCAAATACATGTAATACTTTGTAAATCTTAAATAAATAAAAGAATTTAAAACCTAACCCTAACTTTAAATACTTTAATTTACTTTTGATCAAAACTTTAATAACTTTAAATTTATTCTTGATCAAAATTTTAATAACTTTAAATTTATATTTTTTATCAAACTTTAAATATTTTAATATTAAATAATTTTATTAGTTAGCTAAATCTTTATTAATATTTAACTTAGTAATAATATTTAATATTTCAAATTACTTATTAATTCTTATAATAGTTATACTTAGTAAAATCTTTTAATCAATTATTTTTATTATTATATTTTTTCTTGTAATTATTATACTTATCAAATACATGTAATACTTTGTAAATCTTAAATAAATAAAAGAATTTAAAACCTAACCCTAAATATCAAATTTAAAATCTATAATAGATGAGCTTATTAAAGATCCAGAAAATTTTGATTCAATTATGGATAAATCTAATTTAAATCTTAATACTGCTATTGAAAATATTAAAGGATATTTAGAAGAAAAACAATCTAGTATAAAATCATTATTGAAAAAAAATTGGAACGAAATAATAAAAAATGATAAAAATGAACAAATTAAAGAAAAATTAAAAAAAGAACGTGTTATTTTGAGTAATGAAAATACAAAAATAGCAAAAATGTTAAAACAGTTAACAAAGATTGATTTTATTAATGATTTAAATAAAAATTCTAATAATGTTGAAAAATATGATATTAATAAAATTAAGGAAAAAGAAGAAGAATATAATAATATATGTAATAAATTATTAAGTGACCCATTAAAAGATGATTATGAAGAATATCAAAAGAATTATCAGGAAATTATTGCTAAGAATGAAAAATTAAAAATTATTGCGAATTTTATGCAATATGATATATTGGTTATGATAAATAATGAAATAATAAATGAGAAAAATGATGACTTTTTAGCAAAATTAAATGCAAATGTTGAAAAAAAGTATACAGAAAATAAAATAAATCAAATAAATAAACAGTATAATGTATATGAAGAAGATAAAATTAAAAATATACTTAGAGTAATTGAATTTAAAAATAAAAATAAAAAGGAATATAATAGTATTCTGACTAAAGTGAAAAATACTGAAGAATATAAAATTAGTATGAATAATATTATGAAAACAACATATTTAGAATTAGATGAAACTAAGAAGAAAATAAATCATTATATGACTTATAATAATTCTTTAGATAATTATTTGTTAAATATTGATGGTAAAATATCAGAAGAAGATGAAAAAGTAAAAGAATTAGAAAAAGAATATACAACTGAAAAAAAATAATTCGTGATTTATCTAAACAAAATTTAATAGAAAAATTACAACCTGTTAGTAAAAATATTAGTGAAAATTTAGAATTTTATAAATTTGTTAATATTATAAATGATATGTCACATAATAATGATCTAACTCCATCTATTGAATTAGTTAATGAAGCAAATAAATTAACTATTGATGATCAAAGAGAGATTTATAAACAATGTAAATTACTATTTAAAAGATCTCTTAGCTCATGTCGAACTGGTAATCAAATAAAAATATCAAAAGAATTAACAATTTCATTTACAATAATTAATACTTTAAAAACATTTAAAATTATGGATTTAAATTCAAATATTTTACCCTATACTTCAAATATAAATGATATTAATGATATAAAAATGTTAGTTAAAGATGCCGAATCAATCAATGAAGTATTAAATACATTAGCAGAAACATATAAAAATAATATTGATAAATTTGATAAAGAACAAAGTGAAAAATTTATTAGAAACTTTAATAGCATAACTAATGATCAAATTCTAGAATATACAAATTCCGATTATAACAATAATAATAATGAAATGAATGAAGAAAATGTAAATAAGTTAATATCATCATATTTTGAAATAATTAATATTCATAAAGAAAATTTTGGAAATATTTATGATATTGAATTATATTCATTAGATTCTCATGATTCACAATCTAAGCTTAATAAAAATAAGCTAAATAAAATAATAGAAAAATTATCTAAAATGGCAGGAATTAATCCAAATACAGTTTTGAATTCAGATGATTCGTTATCTGCTATCAATGAATTATGTGAAGAATTAGAAAAGTTAGAAAATATTGAAGATATAAACTCTATATATAATGAATTAAATGATTTAAAATCTATTAATGAATTAGAACTATATAAAAATGATAAAACATCTTTAAATTCAGAAATTGTTCATAAATTATATAATACCATAGTAAATAAAAATAATATGAAAATTGATGATGAAATAAATTCCTCTGAAAATAATTTAAGAGTATTAAATAATAATAAAGAAAATATTTTACCTGATAAGCATATAGAAGAAATTACATTAAAATTATTAAGAATATTTAAAGATAAAAATATTGATAAAAATATATTACCTATTCAATATGAAGTAGATAATCTATCTAATCCTAAACTTTTATATAAAAATGCAGAAAGTCTTGTAAATGTTTGGAAAGACTTATCCATAACGTATAATAAAAATTTTGAAAATTTTAGTGAAAAAGAAAGTACGGATTTTATAGTTGGATTTAATAATATAATTAATGAATTAAAATCAATGTTATCTTCTTCCAAATACAATAATGATTTAAATGTAAAAAATATAAATAGTAATGATATAGAAAAATTAGAAAAATATTTCAATAGAGATTACAGTTTACATAAAGATAAATTTAATATTATACGTGATAATAAAGGAAACGAAATGGTTTATACTTTAAAATACACTAAAGATTTAAATTCTAAATATTATAGAAAAAATATTATAATTAATCTTAATAAATTATTAAGTATAGTAAATATAAATAATGGTAATTTAATATATGGTTTAGGAGTAATGTTTGAAGATGGAAAAATATCTTCAGAAATAGATTATAGAAGTATCGGTGAAGGAAATAATTTAAATGAAGCTCTTAATAGTTTATGTGAATTAACTGAAACTTTAGATATAAGTTCATTAAGTGAAGATCATAAAAATGAATTACGTAAAATATATGAAAATTTCCATGATATGATGTCAATTGTTAATGAAGAATATTATAAAGGAAAGATAAGTGATAATAGTCATGCTATATATAAATTACATAATAGTCTTGCAATATTATTTGACGAAGATACATTTGTAATTGATGATATTAATAATTCACTAAATAAAATAGTAGATCCAGATCTTGAGCCGTTAGAAGGTAAAAATGCTATTGATGTAATTAAAGATAATAATATTAAATATTAAATATTATATTACATTAAATTTATAATTATATATAATTTAATAATATAGCCATTCTAAAAAACATAAAGCTATATTTTAATTTATTTATATATCTATATTTTTTATAAAATGATTTTTTAAAAATAAATAATTAATTTTCAAAAATATAAATTATTAAAAATTAAGAATAAAAAGAAAAATAAAAAAAAAAATAAAAATTATTTATCTTATTTTTTAAATAATAAATTTATGAAGTTAATTAATATTGTACTTTGTATATTCTTTGCTAATAGTATTTTAGCAAATGAAACTAAAATATTTTGTCGTTATAATCATAAAGGTGTAACTAAAGTTTATGATCCAGCTTATTTCGACGAAGACGGTAATGTTGTATTCGCTAAAACAATAGAAGAATATGCAAAGGTTTTAGGGCCTACTTGGTATGGAGTTTCTTGGTGTGATAATAGTACTATGGTCAATAGTATTGGTATTTACTATGATATTTCTTCAATTCAAGAAAATTTAAGAAAGAGATCTAATCAAGACGATGAAACAAAAGATAATAATGATATGAATAATGAAATATCAGAAAATAAAAATAAAACAGAAAATGTTAATCCATACGTAAGAGGTAAAAATACAATTGAAGAGTCAAAACAAATAATTGCTAATTACATTGATGCTATTTATGATAAATTAAAAGAGAGCGATAAACAATGTATACCATTAGTTAGTAATAATCCAAAATTTAATCCTTATCATAAATCATTGATTATAGGTATTAATGATCGGGTTCCTAATATTAGACATGCAACAGGTGGTATCATGAAATTACCTAATTCTATTAATAGTATTATTAACGATGTTTCCAGTGGATTATCGCAAGGGTTTACGAATTGTGCTGCCGTAAGCAATTGTAAGGGATGTACTGTTGTTTGTGATGCTCTTATTACTTTTACAAATGAACGTCAGTATTCGATTACTGATTCAGAAGGACAAGTTATATCAAGTAGTATAGGAAATATTGAAAGTAATACGGATACTTTAACAGATGAAATATCCAATACCATTGAAATTGCATCTACACTGACCCATTCTGACAGTATAACTCAATCCGAATCCGATGCTAACACAAATTCATTAGAATTAGCAGTTTCTATAGCGCATTCAGAGTCAAAAACAGATACAAATGATAATATGTCGGTCAACGTTGATCACTCTGAAGCTAATGTTCATGGAGTTACTGAAGATGATACTCATGCCATAACTAATACCACAAGTGTTTCTAGAGAAAATAATTGGAGTGGATATAAAGAAAAATCAGGTACAAAAGAATATAGTTATTTAAGTAAAGAAGATTATGACTATCATGATGATCAATATGAGCCCATCGGTAGAATAGATTATATAAATGATAAAACTTCGTATAATGACAAAAATAAAAGAAATGAAAATAATTACGAATTTATTGTATATGAAAATAATTATAGATCGGATAACGAAACACAGTTAGAAAAAAGATTTCTTCCTTTAGTAGCATTGGCACCTATAATAGTTGATTTTGCTATTTCAACTGCAGCTAGAGTATTAGTAAAACAAGGAATAAAGTATGCTGGTAAATATGTAGTTAAAAAAATAGCTAAAAAATTAGCTAACAAAGCAGGTAAAGAAGCAGCGAAAAATCTATCTAAAAAAGTTAAAAGGGGAGGGAAAAAAAATTATATAGATGGAGCAAATCAAACAGGTCAAACGGTTTCACAAATATATGGAAATATACAAGAAAATGATAATTTAGAATTTCAAAAAGAATCATTTAGCCGAACTTATGATCAAAATAAAAAATTATCAACAAACAGAAAATTGGAATCAAAAAAATTTTGATCAAAAAGAAACATGGAATTGGAAAAATTTTGATCAAGTTGAATATTGGAATAAAAGAAAATAACAAATGGAATATAATATTATTCTATTCACTAAATATATTTAGTGAATAGAATAATATATATAATTATAATTATTTTACTATTTTATAAAAATAAAATGTTTTTAAAAATTTTTAATTTCTAAAAATAAAAAATTAAAAAGTAGTATATTATTGAAAAAATATTTTAATGACGAAATCATTTATAATATATGGTTTTTCTTTTATTAAATTGTATATTAATGACTATTTCAAATTTTTGATACTAATAGCAAGTGTTATATTGATGGAAATTTATATTTTAATAAAATTAATATTTTAACTACTCATAATATTCATTTATATAGAATATTGTAAATATTTTTTAATTGAACTTATCATATATATTATATGGACAAATAGACCAATAGTTTTAATCACAAGTAAAAATTATAAATCGTTAATCTTATTAATTTATTGAGATAAACCAAATATAAGAAGATACAAAAATTATCTGAATTCATCTTTTCACTCAACTTTCTCAGAAAATATTCATTGCAAAGATAATATAATGTAATTAATTAAAATTATTTAAGAACAGTAACATCTTTAGTATAAATATATATAAATTTCATTATATTGAACATCGCTAATAACTTATTTATGTTTGGTTATAAATAACTTTATAAATAAAACATTATATTCAATTAAATTTTAATTCTTTAATTTATTTAAAAATTTACTGAAATTTATAATGTTATGTTTTTTCATACGTAATTCTCATTTTTTTTATATATTGACAATAAAAATTAAATTTTTTATATTTTATTTTAAAGTGTTATATTTAATATATTTAGATTTCATAAATAAGTATATTTTATATATTAATTAATTTATAGTTTAATTAATAATACAATTTTTCTATTTTTATTTCTCTTATTAATTAATATAATATCTTTCTAATAAATGGAAAATCTCTTATTATATTTACAATATTAAGTTATACATTTATTGATATTTTTATGTAAATTTTATTATGATTATATTCATGACAAATTTTCAAAAATTCCAATAATGAAATTTTTAAACTTGTCTTATATGTTCGATATTGTTTAATGCTAAATAATAACCGTATAATCGAAGATTTATATTATTAATTGATTTAATTTAATAAAATTTAATATTTTCAAAATAAAAATAGTTGATTTATTCCATTATTCAGTGTTTATTTTTTTCATAATTGATTTAATTTATAATATATAATTTAATATAACTAATTTAATAAAATATAAAATGTACTTATTGTTATTATAGTTGTTGCAAAAAAAATATATTTATATAACTATATCTACAATTATTAAAGCATTTAATATATTTTATACTATACAATTTAAAATAAAATATTTAATGAAATTTATGTTATATAATATAGTTTTAAATATATTTAAAAAAAAAAAACAATAAATAATTAGTGAAAAATGTAATTTACGAAATATTTAATAATAATATATAATTAAAATTTTTATTAATTGACTTATTTTCATTATTACATCAAACAAATTTATTTTATCTATTTATAAAATAATTTTTATTTCTTGTTAAATAAATATTTTCATATAAATATCTCAAAATTTTATTAATAAATAAGTTAATAGGATAAATTATTAATTTATTGTTAATAATTAGAAAATTTTTAGAAAAATGGTAATTTATATTATTTTAAATAAAAAAAATAATCAAAATTATAATTTTAATTTCTTAATAAAAATAAACATTTTTTCTCAAATTAAATAGAATTATAAATATAAATTTTATTTATATATTAACTTAATTTATATAAAATACAATTATATTATTTACAAAATTTTATATAAAATGAGTTTACTTTTTTTTATTATTTAATAATTATTTTAGTATTATATAAATTAAATATATAAATATTATTTATTATTTTTATAATAAAAATTTTTTAATTGATATATTTAATTATTATACAAATTTAAAATATTTTATACCTTGCATAATAAATATTTTTTATTCATTAAAATTAAATTTTTAATTTATAATTTAAATATTATATATATATAAATCATTAATTTTTATCCTTTATATTAAATCTACTTGTGTTTATGAAATTTCTACTATATGAAAAGCAAATTGGGTTTTATCGTATTATAATTTTAGAAATCCCTTTAATGTATTTCTCAATAAAAATAGTTATTTAATAAAATATATCACCTATATTTATATATATGATTTCATTTTGTTAAATAAATGTAATAGAGAGAAATGTATTTGGGACTTCGAATTATTATCTAATAAATGTATTAATATTCCTTATGCTTTTAATATTTAATAACTATTATTTCATTTCGATAGTATTAGTTTAAATTATATATTATTTATATATTGTACTAAACTATCTTTTTATAAATGCTTTTTTGAAAATTAATTTTCATTGAAGTTATATTAGAATCTTATAATAGATAAATTAATAATTCAATAAATAGAAATTATGATATAAAAATAATTCAAATCATTCTTAATTTTGCTTGATTTATTTTCATAAAGTAAAATATTATGGTAAGCCTTTCGAATATTTATTTTTTTTTTTTACTAATAAAGCTTCTTCAATTCATTTTATAATTAAAAATAAGCTTTTTTTGTAGGATTGAATATAATTTGCTTTTCATATCTATTATTTAAATGCTTATATTTTTATCATTTGCTAACATTGAATACAAGTACTTATATTTCAAATAAAGATTATATATAAAAAAAATTGTTTGTATATTAGTGATTTTTAATATATATATTTTTTTAAATTTTATTTATTTTTATTTTTAATCATTTTTCGTTTTTTTATTAGTTATTAATTTTTTATTGATTTGTTTTCTTCTTCTTTTTTTTTAAGAAGAAATTTATACTAAATTAATACCAAAAGTTAAAGAAATATTTTATAATTAACATAATATAATATAAAAATTATATAAGTATTTTTATTTTCTTTTTTTTTATAAATAATTAATAAAAAAATGATGATAATTAATATTATGCTAATAATACTAATTATAAATGATAATAATAATATTAATTTCATTAAAAATGATTCTTTTAATTTAAAAATAAATATTTTAATGATGATTTAATATATATATTTTAGTAATAACTAAATAAGGGATATAAATATTAAAATATATTTTTTCATTTTTATATAATTTACATTATAAATAATAATATATAATTATAATTAATTTTTTTATATTACTTTAATTTATTAAGAATTCTTTTATTAATTTAATAATATATATACTTAATAAAAAGAAATTAAAAACTTTAAATAGTATATTAATGAATTTAACTATTAATTAAATTTATTTTTAAATTATTAAAATTTTAAATATTGAAATAAATATACTTTATTAATATTTCTAAAATTTTTTACACTTATATATTTACGAAATCAAAATTATTTTTATTAATTATAAAAAAGAAAAAAATTATTTTTTAATCAATAATTATATACTTTAAACTTTTAATTGATCAATAAAATGGATAACAATATTAATATAATCAAACGATATATTGAAAAAAAAGATTATATTAATTTAGAGGAGATTTTAAGTAATTTTATTATTCCCTTAAATGAAATACTAAATAAAAACTTTGATATAATATGTTTTGCAATTAAAAATGGATGTGAAGATTCTTTTATTAAAAATATTTATAAATGGTATAATATTAATCAGTTAGATTATTGTTATTTTTTAAATAATAGATTTATTTCTCCACTATTATATTCATTTATTTATAAAAAATATGAATTAATTGAGTTCCTAACAAATAAAGGAGCTAATATTAATAGAAAATATAATAATATGAGTTTATTAAAATACTTAATTAATAATGAATATTTTAATGAAGAAAATATTTCAATTTTAGTTAAAAATAAATATAAATTTAGTCGTCATGATTTTGAAATTCTTTTTCAAAAAGAGTTCAATTTAATTATATTAACATTTGAACAAATCACTTTATTCAACGAAGAAATAAAAAATAATTATAATAAAAATAATAATATGGAAAAAAAAAAAAGAAGAAGATTTGAAAAAGAAAAAGAAAAAGAAAAAATCTTCATGCAGGAAATTAATATACCATTTATGTGGTATATCAAATTATTTAAAGAAAATAAATTTAGAGAAATAACTCTAATACTTAAATATGAAAGATCAAAAGAAAAATTTAATGGAATAAAATTTTTCGATCATCAATTTAAATATTTAAATAAAAATAGAGAAAATGATATTGAATTTCATTTCTTACATGAAATTATTGAAAAAAATATTGAAATCCCAAATTACAAAAATGGAAATTATGATGATGTAAATAAAGATATCCAGATTAGAAATAAATTTGAACAAATTTTAAATAGAAAAAGAAAATTATATAAAAGAATTCTTTTAAATAAAAAAAACGAAGAAATTGAAGAATTTAAAAATAATAATAAATTTTTTTTACTCTATTTACAAAAAAAAAAATTATAATTAATTAGAATTAATTAAAATAAACATTAAAAATAAATAAAAAAAAAAAAAAAGACAAATTCACATATAATAATTTTTATTTCATGATAAAATAATAATAAGATTATTATTTTATTATTTATATATTTTTTAATTTCTTAATTAATGTACTTAAATTTTTATATATTTTTTATATTTTTTAAATTCTAATATTTTTTTTATAATATGTAAAATTAATATATTTTATATAAAACTAATTTTATTTTATATAATAAATATAATTATTTAATATTAAAAAAAAATTGTGTTAATGTAATTAAATTTTATTGTTATATAAAAATAATTTAATGTAAATAAAAAAATTTAATAATAATGATCATGTTCATGTTTAAATTTAAATATTCGTGTTAATTTAATGTTTTATTTTTAAATTTATATTTAAAATTTTTGATAAAAATATATATATATATTTTATTTATTGTTATATAAATTTTTACATTTTTTTTATTAATTCATACTTTATATTATTATTTAAATTTTTTTTATATAAATAAAAATAATATATATATATTACTTTAAATAATAACCATATATTTTATTTATTATTTTTTTATTATGTTATATATTCATTTTTCTTTATTTTTTTATCTTAAAAACAATGAAATGTATTATTTAATAATTTGTCAAGTAACGTGATATGTTATATGTAAAATAATCATAAATAATATAATTGATGAATTCTTATAATTTTTTCGTTAAATATAAAAATGATGGAAATTAAATCTTGTAAAATTTTGAATTAATTTATTGAAATTCCAAAATTAATTTAACAAAAATAAAATAAAACTATCGAAAAATCCAAATAATAACCATATATTTTATTTATTATTTTTTTTACATATTTTATATTTATTTTTCTTTATTGTTTTATCTCAAAAAAAATAGAATGTATTTTTTAATAGTTTGTCAAATAACGTGAACACTATGTTATATGTAAAATAATCATAAATAATTTAATTAATAAATTCTTATAATTTTTTAGTGAAATATAAAAATGATGGAAATCAAAACTTGTAAAATCTTTGAATTAATTTATTGAAATTCCGAAATTAATTTAATAAAAACAAAATAAAACTATCGAAAAATCCAAATAATAACTATATATTTTATTTATTAATTTTTAATATATTTTATATTTATTTTTCTTTATTTTTTTATCTCAAAAAAAAGGAATGTATTTTTTAATAGTTTGTAAAGTAACTTGAACAATATTTTATATGTAAATTACACATAAATAAATTAAATAATAAATTCTCAATAATTTCTAGTTAAATATAAAAATGATGGAAATTAAAACCTGTAAATCTCGGAATTAATTTATTGAAATTTCAAAAATAATTTAACAAAAATAAAATAAAACTATCGAAAAATCCAAACAATTACCAAATATTTTAATTATTATTTTTTTTATTATGTTTTATATTTATTTTTCTTTATTTTTTTATCTCAAAAAAATAAAATGTATTTTTTAATAGATTGTCAAGTAACGTGATATGTTATATGTAAATTTATCATAAATAATTTAATTAATAAGTTCTTATAATATTTTGGTTAAATATAAAAATGATGGAAATCAAAATCTGTAAAATCTTTGAATTAATTTATTGAAATTTCATAATTAATTTAACAAAAATAAAATAAAACTATTCTAAATCCAGATATTAACCAAATATTTTATTTATTATTTTTTTCATATGTTTTATATTCATTTTTCTTTATTTTTTTATCTTAAAAATATGAAATGTATTTTTTAATAGTTTGTCAAGTAACGTGAACTATATTTTATATGTAAATTACACATAAATAAATTAAATAATAAATTCTCAATAATTTCTAGTTAAATATAAAAATGATGGAAATTAAAACCTGTAAAATTTTGAATTAATTTATTGAAATTTCATAATTAATTTAACAAAAATAAAATAAAACTATTCTAAATCCAGATATTAACCAAATATTTTATTTATTTTTTTTTTCATATGTTTAATATTCATTTTTCTTTATTTTTTTATCTCAAAAAAATAAAATGTATTTTTTAATAGATTGTCAAGTAACGTGATATGTTATATGTAAATTTATCATAAATAATTAATTTAATAAATTCTTATAATTTTTTCGTTAAATATAAAAATGATGGAAATTAAATCTTGTAAAATTTTGAATTAATTTATTGAAATTTCATAATTAATTTAACAATAATAAAATAAAACTATTCTAAATCCAGATATTAACCAAATATTTTATTTATTATTTTTTAATATATTTTATATTTATTTTTCTTTATTGTTTATCTCAAAAAAATGGAATGTATTTTTTAATAGTTTGTCAAGTAACGTGAACTATATTTTATATGTAAATTACACATAAATAAATTAAATAATAAATTCTCAATAATTTCTAGTTAAATATAAAAATGATGGAAATTAAAACCTGTAAAATTTTGAATTAATTTATTGAAATTTCATAATTAATTTAACAAAAATAAAATAAAACTATTCTAAATCCAGATATTAACCAAATATTTTATTTATTTTTTTTTTCATATGTTTTATATTCATTTTTCTTTATTTTTTTATCTCAAAAATATGAAATGTATTTTTTAATATTTATCAAGTAACGTGAACACTATGTTTTATGTGAAATGATCATAAATAATTTAATTAATAAATTTTTAGTATATTTTAGTTAAATACAAATATGATGGAAAAAAATTATGTAAAATTTTTGAATTAATTTATTGAAATTTCAAAATCAATTTAACACAAAAAAAATAAAACTATTGAAAAATCCAAATAATAACTATATATTTTATTTATTACTATTTTATTATGATTTATATTCTTTTTTTTTTTTTTAAAAAAAAAATGAAATATTAATTTTAATAGTTTGTCAAGTAACGTGAACACTATGTTATATGTAAAATAATCATAAATAATTTAATTAATAAATTCTTAATATTTTTTAGTTAAATACAAAAATGATGGAAATTAAAATCTGTAAAGTCTTTGAATTAATTTATTGAAATTTCAAAATTAATTTAACAAAAAAAAAAAAAAAAAAAAAATTAAAATCCAAATAATATTAATAAATTATTTATTATTAGTTTACGTTATATGTTCATTTTTCTTTATTTTTTTTATCTCAAAAACAATGAAAAGTTTTTTAATAGGTCGTCAAGTAACGTGAACACTATTTTAAATGTAAAATAATCATAAATAATTTAATTAATAAAATTTTATTATTTTTTAGTTAAATACAAAATATATGAAAAAAAAAAAAAAAATGGAATTAATTTACTGAAATTTCAAAATTAATATAAAAACAAAACAAAAAATTACATTATTATTTTTATAAAATATACTATAAATAAAAATAAATAAAAAAAAAAAAAAAAAAAAAAAAAAAGAATTAAAATGAAATTAAAAATATATTTTATTAAAAAACAAATATAAAAATATTTAAAAAATAATTTTTAAAAATTAATAAGAATATATATTTCTTTTATATATTTTTTTTTTATTCTTTTTTTTATAAAAAATCTTTTTTAGTATTTAAAAGAAATTTTTTAATTATTTTATGTAATATACAAATTTTTTTTTTTTTATTTTATTTAATATTTGTTTCGTATAAAATAATAAAAATGCTACATGTTTCAATATAATATCATTATAATAAATATTAATATAAAAAATTACATGAAATATATAAAATTTTCAATAAAAAATAAAATTAATACATTAATAATAAAATAAATTTTAATACAAATTTATTAATACTTTTAAATAATTAGAGAGTATTATAATTTAATTATTAATTGATTTATCATAAAAATTTTAAATTAAAAAATACTTTCGAAGAATATCAACTATATCTGATGAAACGTTATATTCATTAATTAAATTCAAAATTTCACTTTTGCTTGAATATAAACAATGAAGAATATAATTATTGTTTTTCAAAAATGTTTCTAATTTTAAATTATTATTATTTTTTATTAGTTCAACTATTTTTAATTTTTTATTTATTATAATGGTTTCATTTTCATTAATTGCATACTCTTTACTAAATGGAAATGTGTTTTCATTGTTTATAATAAAATTAAAAAAATCATAAAATGATTTTTTATTAAAATTTCTATCAAAATAATTTAAATAAAAAAGAATAAAATCCTTAAATGATCTTGTTTTTTCTGTACCATAATATTTATAAAGATATTCTACTTTCTTGTAATCTTTCCTGTCTAAATATTTCAAATATAATTCCATTGGGATTTCAATTTTATTTATTTCATTATTAACCCTATGGTTAAATTTTCTTTTTGAAATTCCAGCTTTATTTTTATATAAATTAAGTAGATATTTTATAAAATTTATATCAAAAACAAAGTTTTCTAAGCACTTTTTAATATATTTAAATTCAAAATTGCTGAGTCGTTCAATCTTAAATTTTTTTAAACTAAAGCCATTTTTTAAGAGAAAATTTAATTTTCTCATAGTTAATAAATTTTCTTCTCTTAAAATTTCTAAAATATATTTACCATTTATTTTGAAATACATGTCAGCTCCTTTATTAATTAAAAATTCAACTGATTGAAAATCAGAAAATTCTAATGATACTAAAAGTGGTGATTTTACATTATTATTTGAATCCATTAAAACTTCTAAACTATTTTGATAATTTACAATAGTTTCATCTTTGTGATTACTCATATCATAAAAATGATATATATCTTTAACTACATAATTTAAAGTTTTATAATTACACCTGTTATAGATTAATTTTATAATATAGAAAGTGCAATTTAAACTTAAAGCCAAAGTAAGTAGATCGAAATTAGTACTATTTAAAAAATAAAGAGGAGTTTCTAAACTATTAATAAAATCTTTTAATTTATCAATATTATTCCTCTTAAGTAATTCTAAAATTAATTTCTGTTTTTCTGAAAGAATATCATTTGTTTTCATTATTTTCATTCTTTTCATAATTTAAAAAATATTATAATACTCTAATAGTGCTTTAATTATTAAAAAAGATATTTTATATATGATTATGATTTTACTTTTATGTATAAGTAATTAAAAAATTAAAAATATTTATATATATTAATAAATAAAAATTATAGAATAAAGTGTAAAATAAAAAAATAAAAAAAAATTAACTTTCTTTTTAAAATGTATTAATCTTAATTGATGTAAAATTTTAAAAAAATTTTTTAATATAAATCTTTTTTCTAAAATATAATATTTTTATTCAAAATATATTTATTTTTAAATAAATTTTTAATTACATAAAAGAAATAAAATAAAACAAAATTATTATTAATTACAAAAAAAAATTTAATAAAAAACTTTATTAACTTTAATTTTTCAATAATCAGTAAATCTATTATACATATTTAAATATTTATAGTAAATGTTTTTTATATAATTTCTATTAAATAAATGATTAAATAAGTAAAAATAATATAAATAGTTTTATTGTTAAATTTCAGAATTATTTTATTTTAAATGCTAATATTATTAGTAAAGTGTATATAATAATATATTAAGACGTTAAACATAATTTATCAGAATTTTAAAAAGTATTAATAAAAATTTATGGTTTTATATATATAATATCATATTAGGAATTTATCCTAATAAATATATATTTATTATGTTATTAATATGAATTTAGAAAACAATAATAACTTATTTTTAACTAAATATTATAAAAAAAATATATTTATTAATACTTTTTATTTACAGGGAAAATAATATATATATTATGTAACAAAAAAAGTAAAAAATCTTTTTTTATATTAAAAAATTTCAGTAAATTATTGAGTATAATTTTTTAACATTTTATCTATATTTTATATTTTTTAAAGTTTTAATTAAATTAATGAATAAAAAATATTTAATAATTAAAAAAAATAATTAATTATATAATATTTAAAAAAAAAAAATCCTAGAAATTTCATTTTTTATATAATAGAAAACATAAAAAATAAAAATAAATAAAGTCAAGTTGAAATTAAAATCAAATATAAACTTAAAAATAAAATAAAAAAAAAAATAATACACATTTTATATAATTAAATTAAAAATAATATTATATGAGTATATATTTGAAACTAGTTTATATTATACTCAATAAATATTATCAATTAGAACAATTAAATAAAAATGAAAATTTTTTCTTAGATTAATATTTATATTTTTCAAGAAGAGAATCAATTTAAATTTTCCTAGAAAGTGAAGATCCATATCTTTGTATATTGACATTCATTCTCATTAATGTATTCCTCTCTTCATCCTAGTAATTATTTATAACTTTAATAATCTTAAATTTTTAAATTTTTTATTTTTTTTTTTTCATTCAACTTAATTATTTCCTTATTTATGTTTTTTTTTATTTTTTCTTTTTTAAATAAAATTTTATTAAATATATTTTTATATTCAACTAATAATTTATATGTAATTATTAATAATTTATGAATTTTTTTCCTTTTTTTTTTTAAAAAATTATTTATAATATAAAAAAAAAATTCTTTCGTATTTACGAGTCAATGTTTTTTTTTATACAAAACATAAAATATGGGTATCTAGAAGAGTTTAATTTTTTATAAATAATAAAAATTTAAATCGAAAAAAGAAAAGTGTAAAAAATAAAATTAATATTATTCCTAAAAAGTTATTTTAACAATAAATGAAAAAATGTTTTAAATTGAAAAATTACTTTTATAAAATTAAAACTTGAAGAAAATTATTTTTATAAAACTTTTTATTTTAATATTAATCTAATATTGAGAAATTTAACCTTTTCTTGATTTCATATTTTCTTTATCTTCAATTACATATATCAACTTTATTCGTTTGATACGAGATTAAAAATTAATAATATAAAATTTTATTTATAAATAATTAGTAATACCATCTTTTGAAAAAATGATACTTTTAACTGATTTATCATGTCATTAATTAATGGTATTTCATTATAAGAAAAGAAGGGAAATAGTGAGATATTGGAAAATTATACGGGAAGTATTAAATATATGAATCGATATCCCTTTTTAACTTTAGTCTAGGGTACAAATTTTATATATATATATATGTAAAAAAATATAAGTTAATAAAAGAAAAACTATTATTTCTATTCTTAATATCAAATAACAAGTAATTGAAAAAACAAATAATTTTCATTATTTATATTTTAAGAACATCAATATAAATATTTGTAATAATAAGATTTTTATACATCATTTATTATTACTTTTAATCTTTGCTATCAAATTCAGTAAAAACCGTTTGTGAGTAAAAATAAGTATTTCTCCTCCCCTTATATATACAAATTATTTTTAATCTCATAGATAATATAGATAAGATAATTCAATCACTCTGGCCCTGAGAGGGGTTGCACAATTACTATTATTAAATATATCTACGAAAGAAATTCCTATCGTATGGGTACATAGTTATGAAGGGTAGGGTTCCTTTTAGACTTATCTGAATATTCCTCAAACGTTCTCTTAATTTTCCATTGTGAATTCCTTTTGATTTTCTGACTGCTTTATTGACAGAAAAAATAATGTAAAGTCGTGAACATATTGAAAAGTATAGAATCAAGGAGTCTTCCAATTCAAAGTTTCATTTTTTTTTTTTTTTTTTGTCCTCTTAAATTCATTATTTTTTAATGATTTCATATACTCAAAGTGGGTTGATTTTTAAAAATATTATAGCTATCTAATAAATCGAATTGAATATTTATTTTAGTTTAATTTAATCATTTCTCATATCTTCATAAATGTAATAGACATATCACGAATTCAACATTTCCAATTTCTTTTATTTTTTAAATTTTATTTTTTATGTTATTAATTTCTTTATTTTTATCAGAAATCAGTACATTATCTATATATACTCTAAGAATACAATTAATAATATTTTGAATTCTTTATTTATAGATAAAACTTTACTAATTGTTTAAATATCAGGTTTATATAGAAATTATTTGATTCATTATTCAATTCTTTTTCTGCTTGGCTTAAATCCATATATAGCCTTAAAAATTTTTTATTAAAATCTGGATGTCTTTCAGGCGGTTTCATGTATACTTCTTCATTGAGATTTGGATTTAGGAAGGCTACAATAATATCAATTTATTTTATTTTGAATCCTTTTTTTTGAATGATTAATATAAATGATGAACTTCTCTTTCAAAATTATTTTGAAAAAATATTTATGGCCTTTAAAAAAAATATTATCAATATATATTTTATTAAAGTTTAATTATCTGAAAATATAAAATAAAAGGACTTGATTTAGATTCAATATATTCTTTATTACTCTAACATTACTTTTTTATTACCTTCCAAAATAAATTGGTAGATTTTACTTCATAATTGTTGGATTAGATTCATTGTTTTTAGAAGAAATAAAAAAAATTTATTCATAATAATATAAAAAATTTTCAGTAATAACAAATTTGTTAAGTATTAGCTACATTATAATTATACATTATGCATTGTAATAATAATACGCCACTATAAGCCACATTATGAATACATTAGTTATTAGATAGTTATTAAATAGTTATTATAAATCTTATTTATTATATTTTGTTAAACTTTAATATTCTTTATTATGTAATATTCATATAATTAAATATAAATAAATAAAAGCCATATTAACTATAAATAATCATAATTGAGATTGTGAGATTTCAGTTACATTTACATTCTTAACAAAATTTTATATTAGTATAAATTTTATATATAAATATTAGAAAAGTATATATTAATAATATAAAAAAATATAAATTAATAATATAAAAATATAAATAAATAATATAAAAATATAAATAAATATAATAAAAATATAAATAAATATTATAAAAATATAAATAAATATTATAGTATATAATTCAATTGGTAAATAAATTATAATATATTACACTTGAAATTTTAAAATAGAAGTTTATAAAATGAATTTATAATAAATAAAAAAAATTAAAAAAAAAAAAAAATTAAATTAAATTAAATTAAATTAAAAACTTGATTAAAAATTTAATTAAAATTATAATTAAAATTTTAATTAAAATTTTAATTATAAAAATTTTTTTTTTTTTGGTTTTGTTAATAATAATAATACTAATAATAAAAATAATAATGAAAGCTAAAACAGTTATAATATAAAAGCTGATGATATGAAAGATAATGATGAAATGAGAAATTACATTAGTAATAATAATGAAGATTATAAAGTCAAATACTATGATTTATATAGTATAATAAATTATATTAATGAAATAATTAAAAAGATAGAATTAGAGAATGTTTTTTCTTCCGAATTTAATAAATTCTTTAAAGAAATATTTATAAATTTTGATTATATTGGAAAGTGAAATATAAATTTTCTACTTAAAAATGGGTATATTGAAAAGAAAATATCAAAATTAATAAATTATGAAATATTAACGAAAGATTATATAAATAAATATAGAGAAATTATTTGGACATTATTAATTAAAAATAGTTATTTAATATATGTTATTACCAGTAATAATTACTGTATTTCAGAGGTAAGAAAGTTAAAAATAAAGATTAAAGATGTTGGAAAATTAATAATTAAAATTATTTTATAAAAAAAATCTCAACAAAAATCAATTTTTTATATTAATAACAAAAAATTTTATATTTATTTATTTTTTTTTATTATTATATTTAAAAATAATATTAATTGATATTTTTGATTAATTTTTATTAATTCAGAAGGAGAAAAAGTTAACTTATCTTTTAAATGGTCATAAATAAATTAAATTATATATCTAAAAATAAAAATTTTTTTATATGGACATAAGTTTTGTTATGACCAAATTATTTTTAAATATATATTTATATATAAAAGGAGGTAATAATTTTTTTTACTTTCAGTTTTAATATTATTTATTTTATCAGTTTCAAGACTTAATCATTTTTTTTTTTTTTTTTCAATTTGAGAAAGTTTTGAATTCTAATTTTTATTATCTATATTATTATTGGTATTAGTATTTCATATAAAAAATTTTAATAATATTTTATATAATTTTTTATTAAATCAAAAAAAAAAAAAAAAAAAAAAAAAATTTTTAAATGGCTGAAAGTAAATTAAAACGAGTAACTGAAAATGAAAATCAGGATTTCACAGTAGAACCTCCAAATAAAAAAAGGAAAGAAAGTAGTGATTTATTAAAAAAGTTTAAATGTAAATATTTTTATATTGATAAATCCTTATTAATAAAAGAATTTTTACAAGATGGTTCAAAAATAGTATGTATAACTAGACCCTCCGGATATGGAAAGACTACTAATTTAACTATGCTGCGTTATTTTTTTGAAATGAATTATGAAAACATAAAAGAAAATGAATTTCAAAACCTTCAAAACAAAAAATATTTTGAAAATTTATTAATAAGTAAAGAAAAGGAAGATGACCAAACATATCTTGATAAATATCAAGGTAAATATCCAGTAATTTACATTGATTTTAGTTCTGCCTTTAAAATAGAAAAAACTTTTGAAGCAACTATTGAAAGTTTTAAATCTTTTATTAAAAAATTGTTTAGAAGTTATAAAAACATTAATTTAAAAAATTTAGATAAATATGATAAAGAACAATGGGAAAATTTTCAAAGTGGTATTTTTTCATTATATGAATTAAAAGAATCAATTTCTTTTTTATGTTTAAATTTAAATAAAGTATTCAATAAACAAATAATATTATTAATAGATAACTATGATTCACCCATATTAAACACTGTTAATACTAGTTTTTATAATGAATTTTTTAAATTTTATAAAGATGTCTTTTTAAATATATTTAAAGAAGATAAGTATTATCATTATTTATTTAAAACATTCATTACAGGAAATTTAAATGTAAATGAATACTATTTTAACGAAATAAATTTAATAAATAACTCTATAATAGATGGTAAATATAAAGAATATTTTAATATAACCGATTCTGAAATGAAAAAACTTATATCCATATTTAAATTAAACAATGAAATTTTTGATAAATATGGTTATTATGGTATAAATGAATTATCAACTACAAATTCAAAAAATATTAATATTACAAATGAAATAAATATTATCTTTTCATCAAATTTAACTCATTTTATTGATAATAATAATAATAATAATAATAATAATAATAATAATAATAGTAATAATAATAATAATAGTAATAATAATAATAATAATAATAGTAATAATAATAATAATAATAATAGTAATAATAATAATAATAGTAATAATAATAATAAAAGTAATAACAGAAATAATATAAAAGCTGATAATATGAATGATAATGATAAAGTGGATAAATACATTGATAATAATAATAAAGATTGTAAAGTTAAATATTATGATTTACGTAGTGTATTGAATTATATTAATGGAAAAATTGAAAAGACAGAAATTGTGAATGATTTTTCTTCCAAATTTAATACATTCTTTAATGAAATATTTATAAATTTTGATTACATTATGATTAAAGATATTATTTTTCTACTTAAAAATGGGTGTATTGTAAAGAAAATTCCAATATTAATGAATTATGAAATGTTAAAGAAAGATTATATAGAAAAACATCGAGAAATTATTTGGACTTTATTAGTTGGATATGGTTACTTAATTTATGATTATAGGACTGTTACAACAAATTTTGATTTTAAAATAGTAAAATTAGAAATAAGGACTAATGATGTTAGCGAATTTATTAAAAATAAACTTTCATCATGGAAACAAAATTTATGTAAAGATGAAAAAATAAAAAATACTATTGACTCATTGACACGTAATTATGATGAAGAAAGGATTATAGAATTCCTAAAAGATAAAATAAAAAGCAATTTAGGTTACGGTACCGGTTATGATTATTATGAGAATGAATTTTTAGATAAATATTACAGTATAATTTATTCATTGTTAAGTCTAAGTGATGAATGTGAAGTTGTTACCAAAAAAAAATTTAATGAAAATGATAATATTCGTGAATTATTAATTATTCCTAAGAAAAATCTTAAATCTAATAATAATAAAAATGATATTGTTTATATTATAATTAATTATAACGATATTGTTAAAGAAGGATGTATTGAAGCTTTAGATTACAACGAAAATTTAGAATTTGATGATATTAAATTAAAAGAGAAATATGATAAAATCATTAAATTTGGAATAGCCTTTAATGAAAAAATTTGTGATGTAATTTACGAAATAAATTATGGAAATTGTTTTAAAAAAAAAGAAATGCAAAAAGAAATATATACAGGGGAAGATTTCCAATATGCTTCAAATAAAAATTATTATTTAATTGATAAAACGAAAATGATATCAAAATTAATTAACCGTAAAGGAATTATTGCATATTTGATCACACGACCAAGACGATTTGGAAAAAGTTTAAATTTAAGTATGATTAAAGAATTTTTTGAAAAGCCGATAAATGAAATAGAAAATGAAGATAAGAAATTTGTATTTGATGGCTTAGAAGTAAGTAAAGATAGAAAAAATATGAGACATTTTCACAAATATCCTGTAATTTATTTAAATTTTAAGGGTATACAAGGCAATAATTTTGAAGAAATAAAGAATTTCCTAATAGATATAATATCTACATTATTTAAAAATATGCGAAATAAAATCGAATTTGAAAAATTGGACGATTTAGATAAAAGAGATTGGAATGAAATAGAAAATAAAAATAAAAATAATATAAAATTATTAATTAATTCTCTTTCATTTATGTGTAGTTGTTTAAGAAAATTTTATAAAAGAAGATGTATTATTTTAATCGATGAATATGACCAAGTTCTTATAAATTCCATAAAAAAAAAAGTTTTTGATATTGTACAACCTATTATAGAACGTATATTTTCATGTGCCTTTAAAGGAAATGATAATCTGTATTTTGGAGTAATAACAGGTTGTTATCATTTTGGATTAAATAGTTCAAATTCAGGAGCTAATAATTTCACTAAATGCTCACTTCTTAAAGATAATTATTTTAGTGATTGCTACGGATTTACAGAAGACGAATTAAAAAACATATTATCCAATTTTAATATTACTGATAGCAAAGAAAAAAGTGACGATATAGAAGATGGAATTAAAGAAAGACTTAAAAAAAAATATGGTGGATATTCTTGTGTTTCTAATATAGGTATTATTAAAAATATTTATAATCCATATTCTGTAATGAAATTCGTTCAAAAAAATAAAAATAAACGTGATAATTTTGAATTATCTAATTATTGGAATTATCCAGAGAAAAACGAAAAATTAAAGAATTTCCTTAAAAATAGTAATTTTAATTTTAATGCGAAATTTTTAAACTTATTATGTGGTAAAATAGTTGACCTATCATTTGATTACTATTCCCCAATTGAATATGATTATTTAAAAAAAGATAATTCATATAATGACATCTGGAAAGTTTTATTTTTTTCTGGTTATTTAACAGTAGCAGATGAAGAAGAATATAAAGAAAACATCAAAAATATGAATGATAAAATGATAAAAATTACATCAAATGAATCTAAATTAATGGAAATAGATTCAAATGAAATTCAATCCTATAAAAATAATTTACTTGAAAAAAAGGAATCGAATGATATAATATATTTTAAAATTCCAAATCAAGAAGTTTTAGAATACTTACATCATTTAATTGATGAATTAAATGACAAAAAAAAATATAAATCTAAGAAAAAGACTCCTAATCAGTCAATGATATTCTAAATGAATTTATTAATGAAATTTATAAAAAAAAAAATTAAAAAAAATTAAAAGTAATTAATGAAAATTTAAGTAAATATCTATCAATATTTAGTTCACGTCATTTCATCATTTACCTATTAGTAACAAAAAGAAATCAAAGAAATCAAAGAAAACTACGGAATCGACAGAATTGACGGAAAGTTCACCTCCTGAACATTTTTATCAACTATTTTTAATGCAGTTGTTTTTTTAATCTTAATGTTAAAGGTTTAGCAGTAGAACAGGAAAGTGGACACGGTATAATTGATATAGGTTTTCCTCATGAAAAAGTAAAAGATGAATATATTATAATTGAAATTAAAGTATCCAAGAGCGATGACAAGAACTCTTTAAGTGAAGCATGTAAAATAGCCATAAACCAAATTGAAAAAAAATATATGATGAAAAATTTAAATTTAATGATTTTAAAAGTATTATAAAGTATGGTATGGCTTTTTTTAGAAAAAAATGCCTTATTGAAATGAAAGTGAATGATGAAAATATAAAAGAATATGAAGATAATGAAGATGATAATAAAATTTAAAGGTAAAACTAATAATAAAAATAATAATAAAAATAATAATAAATAATAATAATAATAATAATAAAAAATAATATAATGCAAGAAAAAAAAATTAAAAAAAAATAAGCAAACATTAAGAATATATAATTTATATAATTTTTTTTTTTTTTTTTTTTTTTTTTTGAAATAAATAATAAATAGATAATTAATAAATAATAATAAATAATTGATAAATAATAATTAATAAATAAAATTAATAATAATTGAATAATTGAATATTATTAATAATTGAATAATTAAATAATAAATAATAATATTAAGACAAAAAATTATAAATTTATTTTTATTTTAATAATAATTATTATTTATTTTATTAATAAATTGTTTAAAATTCAACATTTTATACTTTATTTTAATTAAATAATAATAAATAAATATATTAAAATTATTTTATAAAAAAAAAAAAAAAAAAAATAAAAAAAAAAATTATCATCATAAAATTGAAAAGTTTTTACTTTTTTTTTATCATTAATATTATTAATTTTTTTTTTTATTATTATTAATTTTTTTTTTTATTTTATTTTATTTTTTTTTTTTTGGTATTTTTCAGTTAAAAAAATTTTTTTAATTTTATTTTAATTCTTATTTGTGTGAATTTAAATTTTAACTTTAATCATGAATCAATGAATGAATTTTTTATTACTTACATTTATATTCAAAATTTTAAAAATTAACTATTTTTATTAAAATTTTATATATTTCTTTAAATTATTGTTTTATTTGATATGAAGTTTTTTATTAAAAAGGTTTATTTATAAGTAAATATAAAATAGGTTAACTAGCCATGTTCAACATCATGAAATTTACATGTATTTATACTAAAATGTGGCTTGTTATAAATACTTTTAATTAATGACATTATATTATGTTTATATTAATAATTTATATGATCATTATTCTAGATTCATTTAATATATAAATTCACATATTGTAACAAATTTTATTAATATTTGTTAATATTAGGAATTTGGAAATTTATATGTTAACTTTATTAAATGAATATATTATGATTAAGGGTTATTATTGAGCTACTTATATTATTAACTAAATATTAAACTAATACGAATTTACAGGTATTTATATGTTTATAATGTGGCTTGTATATTTAATTTATTACAATATTCATTAACATATTTGACAATGTATTAAATAGACTTCAATTAAGTTATTTTAATATGTTTTTAATAAAATATGACACTTTTTACATATGTTTCACCTATTCTAACAGTTAATACAAATTATAAAAATAATAAATTATTTTATATACCAAATGGATTAACCATTCCAAACCCTAATAAATAAAATAAAAATAATTTAATTTAAAATATACAATTATTGAAAAAATATATTTATATTCATATATTTTTATAATATAATATAATATAATATAATATAATATAAAATTGTTTAAATTTTCTGTAATTTATTTTATTTTATTTTATTTTATTTTATTTTATTTTTTTTTATATATTATTTTATTTTTTCTTTAAAGATAATTATTTTAGTGATTGCTATGGATTTACTGAAGACGAATTAAAAAACGTATTATTCAATTTTAAGTATTTTTGATAGCAAAGAAAAAATTGACAGTGATAACACAAAAGATGAAATTAAAGAAAGACTTAAAAAAAAAAAATATTGTGGATATTTTTATTTTTCTGATAAATGTATTATTAAAAATATTTATTATCCATATTCTATAATGAAATTCATTCAGAAAAATAAGAATAAAAAGTAATAATTTTGAATTATCCAATTATAGGGTTTATTCAGAGAAAAGTGAAGAATTAAAAAATCTTCTTAAAATTAATAACTTTAATTTTGATGTGGAATTTTTAAATTTATTATGAGGTAAAATAATTGAATTTTCATTTGATAAACTTTCACCAATTGAATAAAATTATTTAATATATGAAGACCGCTAGAAAGTTTTATATTTTTTTTGGTTATTTAACAATAGCAGACGAAGAAGAATATAAAGAAAATATCAAAAATATGAATAAATTAATTATAAAAATTTCATCAAATGACCCTAAAGCAGTTAAATATGGATGCAGATGAAATTCAGGAATATAAAAATAAATTAATTAAAAAAAAAAAAAAAAAGAAATCGAAAGATATAATATATTTTAAAATTCCAAATAGAGAAGTTTTAGAATACTTAACGTCTTTTTATTGATGAATTAAATCACCAAGAAATATATATCTAAGAAAAAGACTCTTTTTTCAGTAAATGATATTCTAAATGATTTTATTATTATTATTATTAATAATAATAATAATAATAATAATAATAATAATAATAATAATAATAATAATATAATAATAATAATAGTAATAAATAATTAAATAATAATAAATAATAAATATTTATTTTCTTATAATTGTATTTCGTTGAAAATATTTATTTTTATCTTATGTTAAGATTTTTATTAATCACACTTTATATTTATTATATTAAAAGAATTCACATACATAATATAATTTATAAAGAGCAAATTTATATTTCTATCTAAAATAATTTTACATTGATCCATATTATGTATATTTTTTAATGATAAAGGCCACAATATACATAAATTTATTTTTTTTTATAATTAAGTTTATTTTATACTTCTATTTACATTAATTTTATTTTATATTTATTTATTATTTATTTTATTTATTATATTAAACTTATTTCTAACATCTCCCCTGTAAGTTTAAAGCTCTTCTATTCTTACTAATAAAATATTTCTCTAATTGTTTCATTACAGATTCATTTAAATATTTTGTTAAACAGTCAAGCCAAGTTATTTTTCAATTTTTATATAATTTAATTTTTTTTTTTTTTTTTTAATTAATTTCTTTTATTTTGTGATATTTTAAATTTATATGTCTTTGACTTTTGATTATATACTTTCTTTCTTATTATTATAAATTGTGGCTTTATTTATCTGACATTTAAATTTATATATTTTATAGTTATACCTCTTGAATAAAAAAAAAAAAAAAAAAAGTTTTATAATTTAGTAATTTTGAGTTTATGTACAATATAAAGAAAGGGAAGTTTTATTTTATTAATAAAGAGTTGTATTTTAATAAATAAAAAAAAAAAAAAAAAGGAAAAATAACAGAAAAAATTTTTATTTTTGTGGTTAATTTAAAATTTATTTATTATTTAATAAATTTTTGGTATTACAATTCTATATTAAATAAAGTTTTCATAATAAAAAAAATTTTTTTTTTTTTTTGAACATTAATGGAGCATCCATCAAAGTTGGACTTATATAAAAAAATAAAAAAAAAAAAAAAAAAAAAAATACATTTTGTTAATATTTTAAAAAAAATAAAAAAAAAAAAAAATAAAATAAATAGTTAAAATAAAATTTAAATTTAAATTTAGAAGTATAAAAATTATCTGATTTTGTTTCAGAAAATTCTTTTATTTAGAATTTATTGGGAAAAAAAAATTTTTATATTTTTTATTATTTTTATATATTTATTAGTGTTAGAAGATAAAAAATAAAATAGATAAAGAAATATATTATTATTTTTGCTACACCAAAATATTGAGTTAAAAACTATAAGAAAAAGAAACTTGAATGGTCATCAATCTACGGTCATTACAAAATATAAAAAGAAAAAATTATAAAAGTATTTTTACATAATAACCAATAATTATGGTCATATTTTCAATTTAAAAAAATAAAAAAAAAAAAAAAAAAAAACGAATGGATTGGGTTAATAATACAAATTTAAAAAAATATAAAAGATTTAAAAATATATATAACAATTAAAAAAAAAAAAAAAAAAAAAAAAATCAACTTGAACTCGACTACTGCTTGGGGTAAAAAAAATAAAATTCTGTCCTGAAGCTCTCTCTCTCTTTTTTTTTTTTTTTCTTTGTAGGAAATTTTTTTTATCAAAAACTCTTTTTTTTTTTATCAGAAACTCTTTTTTTTCATCCCCTTCCCTTTTAAAAAAAAAACTGTCTTATTTAAAAAAAAAAAAAAAAAAAAAAAAAAAATTAGAAAACTAGAGGTAAAGTCATCGACCCTCTTTTTCCTAAGGCTTTCTTCTTTCTTCCTATACTTCAAATAAATTAAGTAAACTCCACTAAACCCTTAGTGGTCCAGTGGTCCACCTCCACCTAAAGTCTATCTCAAAAGTTCAAAAGAAGTATATCATATCCCTCTGCCGAACTAAAACTATTTTTTTTTTTTTTTTTTCTGAAGAAAAGAGAACCCTACCCTACCTAGAAAACGAAATTAAAGTTTATCAAATTTTTTTTTTATATATTGATAAGAATTTTAATATATTATATTATTAATTATATTTTTTTTTTTTTTTTTTTTTTTTTTTTTTTTTGCTTAATTTTTTTTAACTACTAATAATAATATAAAAACGATAAAAAAAATTAAACTATAAAAAAAAGGATATAATTATAATAATAATAATAATAGAAATAATAATAATAATAGAATTAATAATAATAATATAAATATTAATAATAAAAGAAATATTAATAATAAAAGAAATATTAATAATAATAGAAATAATAATTTACAATTACTCAAACTAAATAAAAAATAAAAATAAAAATAAAAATAAAAATTATTGTAGAGTTAATTTTTAGTTTTTAATTAATAAATAATAATAATAATAATAATAGAAATAATAATAATAATAATAATAATAATAATAATAATAATAATAGAATTAATAATAATAATATAAATATTAATAATAAAATAAATATTAATAATAAAATAAATATTAATAATAAAAGAAATAATAATTTACAATTATTTACAGTAAATAAAAAATAGAAATAAAAATAAAAATTATTGTAGAGTTAATTTTTAGTTTTTAATTAAATATAATTAACTAATAACAAAAATAATAAAAAAGATTATAATAAAAAAAAAAAATAATAAGAAAAAAAAAAAGAGTTTTAATAATATATAACTGTAAAAACAACTTTATTATTATTATTATTATTATTATTATTATTTTATAATGTAGAAAACAAATATAAAAAAAAATTTAAGAATATTAAAATATATATATATATTTTTTTAAAATAATGCTTTAAATATTTTTAAAATATTTATTATTATCCTTGTTAAAAGTGTTTACACTTTTATTAACTTTGATTAATTAACTTGATTACTAAATAATATTATAAATACAAATAAGTTTTAATATTAGGTATTAATAATAAAATTCAATATCTTGATTATTAAATAATGTTATATAGAAATAATGATAAAATTGTTTAAATTTTCTTTTTTTTTTTATATTTTATTTATTTATTTTTTTTTTTTTTATTTTATATTTTATTTTATTATTTTTTTTTTATTTCTAAATATTAAATTTCAATAAAAAATAATATTTAATTTATATTTTAATAAATGTAATGAAAATTTTCAAATAATAAAGATTGGCACTTTTGCGGACCTTTTGTATGCAATTTTAAATAAAAAATAAAACATAAAGTAATTAAAAGAAAATGTAGAATTAATAATTATTAATTGAACTTTATTTTATTAATACGGAATTCATTAAAGGTAATTACCATTTACAACATTTATGAAAAATAATGAATTTATATATATAAATTATGGCTTGCGTAAAATATATAAAGAAGATTAAAAATAAAGAATTTAAAAATAATTAAATTTAATAAAATGTGAACTATAAAAGGTAATTAAACTTTATAATTTAAATTATAAAATGATATATGTCAAAAAAAAAAAAAAAAATCTTTTTTTTTTTTTTTTTTTTTTTTTTTTTTTTTTTTTTTTTTTTTAAATAAATTCCCTTTCAAATTTAAATTTAAATTTTTATTTTTTTTTTTTTTGTTCTGTTAAAAAATTAGGTTTGTTAATTTGGTCATTTTGTCTCCATTAATATATTTAGTTGGAACATCGTCGGCAAACATGTATTTTATTAAGTTTTGATATATCGGAGTATGATTCTTTTATTTTTATTTTTTTTTTTTTTTTTTTTTGATGGTAATCCTTGATAAAATTAAATTTTTATATTTATGAGTTTTTGAAATTTGAATTTAATTTGCTTGTTTTATATGATTGTTTTACTTAATGAATTAACCATAAATATAATTAATTTAATATTTAATTTTGAAATAACTCTAATAAATCACTTTTTATCTAGAGAACTTTCTTTAAGACATTCAATAATATTTATGGTATTCGGCTTCAATAATAGAAAGTCTCTTCGGTTGAATGTCTCCTTAAGCTGGCAATCATAATGAATTCTTTCTCATAAGAAATATTTAGTCCAAGAAGTTATATTTATTAAATTTCGATACCTATTGTCAATGGTATCGATATTTAAATGGAACTGTTATGCAACTCAACTTTAAAGCTGAATCTCTAGAAATTCCTCTCTAGATAAGTGATTATATTTTTATGATTCCACTCGGTGTCAAAAATTTTTGGACAAGGATATTAACTACTAAAAAAAAAAAAAAAAAAAAAAAAAAAAAAAAAGAGCTTTATATGACCTTTAAACAGTCAAAACGACGATGATCGGTGATATAACTCATTTTATTTATCTAACTTTTATAAAATTAAGAATTACTTTCAGTTTTAGTTTGAACTATATATATTTTCAAGAAAAATAAGTGGAGAGTTTGTTTCATGTATGACAGATGCGTATATGTGGACAATTTACAAATCAAAGGTATTAAATCAAAAATATATAAAGTCGTATTATGAAATAAAGAAAAAAGTTTTTAATAAAATATCAAAATGAAAAGAAGGTGGATTCTCTACTAAGGAATTAAACTAAATAATTAAAGCTATACTAATACCATTTCACAAATACTATTAATTAACAATATATTAACAAAATTTAAAAGTAACAAACATTTGAAAAGAAAAAAAAAAAAAAAAAAAAAAAATACGCTATATTCAACAATAAATAGAGAGATCAGCAAAGAATAAATTATTTTTAAATAAAATAAAAATATAAAAATACCATGAGTATTGTTAATATATTTAGTACGTTGTAAAAATAGAAAAGAATAATTCTTAAGAATTATCAAAAAAAAATTAAGAAGCAAAGATATTATATATTGATAACAAAAACATTAAAAAGAGCAAGTATATTTTCTTACTATATAGACTCGGATAACCCTCTTCCCATTAAAAAGAAGCACATTATCAAATATAGATAAGGTTATTTAATAACACAATTGACATTGATAATCTTTTCTAAAATTTCGATAAAGCCAACTGTAATAATTATACTAAATTTATTATAAAAGATAATTTAAATAGCTTTAATTTATTTATAATAATATATAGTAGTATTTTTATTTAAAAATAAGATAAAACATATTTATTTTATGTTAAATTAATACTTATAATTATAATTAAAATATAAATACTGTTAAGTAATAATTTAAATTATATAAATTTTCAGAATTTCTTAAAATACTACTTTTTTGTTATTCAATAAAAATAGACTTGAAAAAAAGAAATTGAATAGAATAAAGTAAATTATTTTGATGCTTTTTTTTTTTTTTTTTTTATTTTTTTGATATTAATGATTGATATTTATAAAAATTAAAAAATAAAATAATTAAAATTATTTAAAAAAAATTAAAAAAAAAAAAAAATAAAAAAAAATAAAAAATAAAAAAAAAATAAAAAATTAAAAAAAAAAAAAAAATTTTAATTAAAATTTTAATTAAAAAAAAAAATTTTTTTTTTTTTTTTTTTTTTTTTTATTGGTTTTGTTAATAATAATAATGAAAGCTAAAATAGTTATAATATAAAAGCTAATAATATGAAAGATAATGATGAAGTGAGAAATTACATTAATAATAATGAAGATTTTAAATTCAAATACTATGATTTATATAGTATAATAAATTATATTAAAGAAAAAATTAAAAAGACAGAATTGGAGAATGATTTTTCTTACGAATTTAATAAATTCTATAAGTAAATATTTATAAATTTTGATAATATAAGGAAGAAAGATATAAAATTTCTACTTAAAAATGGGAATATTGTAAAGAAAATTTCAAAATTAATAAATTATGAAATGTTGAAGAAAGAATATATGAACAAACATTGAGAAATTATTTGGACATTATTAATTAAAAATAGTTATTTAATTTAATTTATTAACATTAATAATTACTGTATTTCAGAGGTAAGAAAGTTAAAAATAAAAACTAATGATGTTGGAGAATTTAATGAAAATAAATTTTTATTATGGAAACAAAGTTTTTGTGAAGATAAAAAGTAATAAAAAATACTATTGATTCATTAACAATCAATCATGATGAAGAAAGGATAATAGAATTCATAAAAGATACAATAACAAATAATTTAGTTTACAGTTACGATTACGGTAATTATAAGTATAAATTTTTAGATAAATGTTACACTATAATTTAATCATAATTAAGTTTAAGTAATAAATATGAAGTTGTTATTAAAAAGAACTTTAATGAAAATAGATAATATTAGTGAATTATTAGTTATTCTAAAGGAAAATCATGGAATAAATTTATCTGATATTATTTATATTGTGATTATAAATTTAAATAATAAGGATATTGTTAAAGAAGGATGTATTACTATTAATTAAGCAATATGTGATGTAATTTATGAAATAATTTATGGAGATGATTTTAAAAAAAAAATAGAAAATAAGTATTCATATTTAGAAGTAGTCACAGGTTGTTTAGATTTAGGATTAAATTAATTAAATTCAGGAGCTAGTAATTTCACTAAATACTCATTTCTTAAAGAATTTTATTTTAGTGATTGTTAAGTATTCACAAAAGAAGAATTTGAAAAACTTATTATCTAATTTTAATATATCTAATAAAGAAGAACAAAACAAAATCAAAGAAAATGGAAAGAAAGAAAAAATAGTTAAAAAAAAAAAAAAAAAATAAAAATAAAAATAAAGTATAACCAGTTTTTTTCTTTTCTGAAGGAAATAATATTAAATACATTTATAATCCATATTATGTAAAGAAATTCATTAAAAAAAGTCAGAAAAAAAATTAAAAGTAATTTAGAAATCTTTAATTATTACATTAATTCAGTGAGTAAATAAAAAAATAAAAAGTTTAAAAAATAAATATTATTATAAATAATAATTTTAAATTTAATGTGGATTTAAAGTCAATTATTTGGTAAAATAAGCAAAGAAAATTCTTATTTAACTAAAGTATATCAAAAGAAAAAGATGAAAAGAAAATAATTTTAAGTTTTTTTTGTACCAAAAAAAAAAATAAACTTGCTTATGTAATTTATAATAAAGCTATTTTTGTAATTTATTAATAATATGTTTTAATTGAAAGTAATTGATCAATTGAATAATTTCTTTTCCAAACAAAGGATTGAGAGTTTCAATAATTTATAGAAATACAATATAAAATTATAGTTTAATAATGAAGAAGATAAAATGATAAATGAATAATAATAGATTCCAAGATAGGTAGAAATAAATCTAAAAGAGATTAACTGTTTCATTAATAAGTAAATTATTATACCTTTACAATTATTCATTTATTTATTTAATATAATAAATAATGAAATATTTATAAAATGAATATATTTTTTTTTTTTGAAATATTATTAAATAACAATAAATAACTTAAAATTAAACTTTATTATTATTTTTTCTAAACGAAAGAATTATTAACAATTGAACATTATTAAAAGTGATTTGAATTATTAAACAATTGAAATAAAATATATTAAAAAAAAAAAAAAAAAAAATTAAAATTTTCATTTTTATTTTTATTTTCTTTTTTTAAATGGAAAATATTTGAATATCATTGATTATTTACATTTTTGTGTGTCTTTTATTTGGTGTGAAAAATTTCGTTTCTTTGTTTGTAATTATCAAATAATTATTTCATTATTTATTTATAAATTTCATAATTTATTTATTTATTTATTATAATTAATTTCTTTATTTATTATAATTTATTTATTTATTTATTATAATTTATTTATCTATTTATTATAATTTATTTATTTATTTATTTATCTATTATTATAAATAATTTATTTATTTATTTATTTATTTATTATAATTTATTTATCTATTTATTTATTTATTATAATTTAATTATTTATTTATTTATTTATTTATTTCATAATTTATTAATTTATTTCATAATTTATTAATTTATTTCATAATTTATTTATAAATTTCATAATTTATTTATTTGTTTATTATAATTTATTTATTTATTATAATTTATTTATAAATTTAATAATTTATTTATTTCATAATTTATTAATTTATTTCATAATTATTTGTTTATTATAATTTATTTATTTAATAATTTATTTATTTATTTATTTATTTATATCGTAATTTTTTTTATTTATTTCGTAATTTTTATGTAAAAATTTAATATTTTTGTTCATCCAAAAAAAAAAAAAGAAAAAAAAAAAAAAAATAAAAAATAAATTAAAAATTTTAAAAAATAAAAAAGGTAATAAATTTTTATACATTATTTTTTTTTTTTTGGATAAAAATTTTATATAAAAGAGGGAGTTTCTGCGTTTTATCAAAAAAAAATTTTTTTTTTTTACTTTAATAATTAAAATAAAAAAGAAAAAAAAAATTATATATAAATATAAATATAAATTTTATTTTTATTTTTATTTTTATTTTGTTCTATTTTATTTTATTTTATTTTCATATTCAACAAACTTTATTTTTTTTTTATTATAATTTTTTTAAAAAGATTTATTTAAATTTTTTTTTTTTATTTAATTTTTTATATTTAAAAATAAAAAAGATAATTAATCATTAAATGGCTGAAAACAAATTAAAACGATTAACTGAAGATGAAAATCAGGATTCCACAGCAGAACCTCCAAATAAAAAAAGGAAAGAGAGTAGTGATTTATTAAAAAAGTTTAATTGTCAATATTTTTATATTGATAAATCCTTATTAATAAAAGAATTTTTACAGGATGAATCAGAAATAGTATGTGTTACTAGACCCTCCGGATATGGAAAGACTACTAATTTAAAAATGCTGCGTTATTTTTTTGAAATGAATTATGAAAACATAAAAGAAAATGAATTTCAAAACCTTCAAAACAAAAAATATTTTGAAAATTTATTAATAAGTAAAGAAAAGGAAGATGACCAAACCTACCTTGATAAATATCAAGGTAAATATCCAGTAATTTATCTTGATTTTAGTTCTGTCATTATAGAAGAAACGTATGAAGCAACTATTGAAAGTTTTAAATCTTTTATTAAAAAATTGTTTAGAAGTTATAAAAACATTAATTTAAAAAATTTAGATAAATATGATAAAGAACAATGGGAAAATTTTCAAAGTGGTATTTTTTCATTATATGAATTAAAAGAATCAATTTCTTTTCTATGTTTAAGTTTAAATGAAGCATTCAATAAACAAATAATATTATTAATAGATAACTATGAGTCACCCATATTAAACACTGTTAATACTAGTTTTTATAATGAATTTTATAAATTTTATAAAGATGTCTTTTTGGAGATATTTAAACAAGATGAAGATAATTGTTATTTATTTAAAACATTCATTACAAGAAATTTAAAAGTAAATGAAGATAGTTTTAAAGAAATAAATTTAAGAAATTACTCCATAACAAGTAGTAAATATAATGAATATTTCAGTATAACCGATTCTGAAATGAAAAAACTTATATCCATATTTAAATTAAACAATGAAATTTTTGATAAATATTGCTATAATGATATAAATGAAATATCATCTACTCATTCAACAAATGTCAATAATACAAATGAAATAAATATTATATTTTCAACATATTTAATTCATTTTATTGATAATAATATTAATAATAATAATGATAATAATGATAATAATGATAATAATAATACTAATAATAATAATAATACTAATAATAATAATGATAATAATGATAATAATGATAATAATGATAATAATGATAATGATAATAATAATAATGATAAAAGTAATAATAATAATAATAATATTAAAAGTAATAACAGAAATAATATAGAATCTGATAATATGAATGATAATGATAAAGTAGATAAATACATTGATAATAATAATAAAGATTGTAAAGTTAAATATTATGATTTACGTAGTGTATTGAATTATATTAAAGGAAAAATTGAAAAGACAGAAATTGTAAATGATTTTTCTTCCAAAATTAATATATTCTTTAATGAAATATTTATAAATTTTGATTATATTATGATAAAAGATATAAATTTACTTCTTCAATATGGATATATTGAAAAAGCAATTCCGGAATTAATAAATTATGAAATGTTAAAGAAAGATTATATAGAAAAACATCGAGAAATTTTTTGGACTTTATTAGTTGAATATGGTTATTTAATTTATGATTATAGGTCTGTTACAACAATATCTGATTTTAAAGTAGTAAAATTAAAAGTAAGTACTAATGATGTTAGAGAATTTATTAAAAAAAAATTTTTTGAATGGAAAAAAAATTTATTTAACGTTGAAAAAATACAAAATACTATAGACTCATTGACAAGTAATTATGATGAAGAAAGGATTATAGAATTCCTAAAAGATAAAATAAAAAGCAATTTAGGTTATAGTACCGGTTACTATTATTATAAGAATGAATTTATAGATAAATATTACAGTATAATTTACTCATTGTTAAGTATAAGTGATAAATATAAAATTGATACCGAAATAAAATTTAAAGAAAATGATAATATTCGTGAATTATTAATTATTCCTAAGAAAAATCTTAAATCTAATAATAATAAAAATGATATTGTTTATATTATAATTAATTATAACGATATTGTTAAAGAAGGATGTATTGAAGCTTTAGATTACAACGAAAATTTAGAATTTGATGATATTAAATTAAAAGAGAAATATGATAAAATCATTAAATTTGGAATAGCCTTTAATGAAAAAATTTGTGATGTAATTTACGAAATAAATTATGGAAATAAAACTAAGGAAAAAGAAATGCAAAAAAAAGCATATACAGGGGAAGAATTCCAAGATGCTTCAAATAAAAATTTTTATTTAATTGATAAAACGAAAATGATATCAACATTAATTAACAGTGAAAATAATGCCTATTTGATCACACGACCAAGACGATTTGGAAAAAGTATAAATTTAAGTATGATTAAAGAATTTTTTGAAAAGCCGATAAATGAAATAGAAAATGAAGATAAAAAATTTGTATTTGATGGCTTAGAAGTAAGCAAAGATAGAAAAAATATGAGACATTTTCACAAATATCCTGTAATTTATTTAAATTTTATGGGTAACAATAATAGCGAGGATAGTAGTTCCATCATTAACTTTCTAAAAGCAGAAATATCTTCTGTATTTATTTATTACAAAAGCAGAATTGATTTTAACAAATTAAGTGAGATTCAACAGGAAGAATGGAATAAAATTGAACAAAAGTCAGATGGTGTAATATTACAAAATACCATAAAATTTTTATGTACGTGTTTAAAAGAGTTTTATAAAAGAAGATGTATTATTTTAATTGATGAATACGATAAAATTTTTTCTGAAAAGTTAAAAAGTAAAAGTATGCTTAAAACAATTAAAACTTTTTTTTCAAACACTTTTAAAGGAAATAAATCTTTACATTTTGGAATAGTCACAGGTTGTTTAGATTTAGGATTAAAAGAATTAAATTCAGGAGCTAATAATTTCGCTAAATGCTCACTTCTTAAAGATGATTATTTTAGTGATTGCTATGGATTTACAGAAGACGAATTAAATAAAATATTATCCTATTTTAATATTTCTGATAGCAAAGAAAAAAGTGACAGTAACAAAAAAAAAGATGGAATAAAAGAAAGACTTAAAAAAAAATATGACGGATATTCTTGTTTTTCTAATGAAGGTATTGTTAAAAATATTTATAATCCATATTCTATAATGAAATTCGTTAAGGACAATGTAAATAAAAAAGAAAATTATAAATTAACTAATTATTGGGTTAATACGGGAAGTAATGACGAACTAAAAAGTCTTATTGAAAAAGATGACTATAATTTTGAAATCGAATTTTTAAGTCTATTAAGTGGAAGAATAATAAAAGTATCAAATTCTGAGGATTCCGGAATTGATGATAGTTATTTAAGAAAAAATATTTCGTATGAAGACATCTGGAAAGTTTTATTTTTTTCTGGTTATTTAACAGTAGCGGATGAAGAAGAATATAAAGAAAACATCAAAAATATGAATGATATAAAGATAAAATATACATCAAATGACCCTAAAGTATATAAAATGAAATCAAATGAAATTCAAAAATATAAAAATGAATTAATTGAAACAAAGGAATCGAATGATATAATATATTATAAAATTCCAAATCAGGAAGTTTTAAATAACTTTTATAAATTAATAGAAGAATTAAATAACAAAGTAATAAAATCCAATAACGGCAATTTTACAATAAGTGAAGTTTTAGAAAATTTTATTAATGGAATTTATGAAAAAGATTTAAAAATGATTAATGAAAATTTAAATAAATATCTTATACAATTTAGTTCACGTCATTTCCCTATTAGTAATAAAAAGAAATCAAAGAAATCAAAGAAATCAAAAAAGTCAAAGAAATCAAAGAAATCAACGAAATCAAAGAAAACTACGGAATCGACAGAATCGACAGAATCAACAGAATCAACAGAATCATCAGAATCGACGGAAAGTTCACCTCCTGAACATGTATATCAACTATTTTTAATGCAGTTGTTTTTTAATCTTAGTGTTAAAGGTTTAGTAGCAGAACAAGAAAGTGGATACGGTATAATTGATATAGGTTTTCCTAATAAAAAAGTAAAAGAGGAATATATTATAATTGAAATTAAAGTATCCGATAAAGATGACCAGAACTCACTAAGTAAAGCATGTAAAGAAGCCATAAACCAAATTGATAATCAAAAATATGATGAAAAATTTACAAATAGTTTTAGTAAAATTATAAAGTATGGTATGGCTTTTAATAGAAGAAAATGCCTTATTGAAATGAAAGAAAATGATGGAAATATAAAAGAATATGAAGATAATGAAGATGATAATAAAACTTAAAGGTAAAACTAATAATAAAAATAATAATAAAAATAATAATAAAAAATAATAATAATAATAATAAAAAATAATATAATGCAAGAAAAAAAAAAAATTAAAAAAATAAGCAAACATTAAGAATATATAATTTATATAATTTTTTTTTTTTTATTTTTTTTTTTTTGAAATAAATAAATTGATAAATAATAAATAAATAATTAATAAATAAATAATTAATAATTAATAATAATTAATTAATAAATAATAATTAATTATAATATTAATAATAATTGAATAATTGAATATTTTTAATAATTGAATAATTAAATAATAAATAATAATATTAAGACAAAAAATTTTATAAATTTATTTTTATTTTAATAATAATTATTATTTATTTTATTAATAAATTGTTTAAAATTCAACATTTTATATTTTATTTTAATTAAATAATAATAAATAAATATATTAAAAATATTTTATAAAAAAAAAAAAAAAAATGAAATAAAATAAAATGAAAAAAAAAATTAATAATAAAAAAAAAAAAATAAAAAAAAAAAAAAAAAAAATAAATAAAAAAAAAAAAAAAATAAAAAAAAAAAAATTTATCATTGAAAAGTCTTTACTTTTTTTTTTATTATTATTATTATTAATTTTTATTTTTATTGATTAATATTTATTTATTAATAATTAGATATATAACACAAGTGTTATATAAATGGTTAACAAAGATTTAAAGTAAAGATAAAATTACATTTTTTATATTTAATTGTGGCTTGTTCTAGATACATATTAATTTATATTTTAATTTGTAATTACAATATATTTAATATAATTAAATTTAATATTTTATTAAACTTAAGCTAGACTATAACTTTATATCAATAAATTTAACATACATTAACACTCCCCCTCAAATTAGATATTTAAATACTAAAAATCTTATTTGCAAATATACTCATTTTTGTACCATTAATATCTCAAGTAAAAGCGTCAGCTAACATTTCTGTTTTATCTTTGTATTCTAATTTTACTTTCCTTTTTACTGTATTATCTCTATTAAACTGAAATCTAATATCTATGTGTTTTAACTTTGTATTGATTTCACCATTTTCAATAGTTATTTTACTTGCTAAATTATTTGTGAAAATAGTAATTGTTTTATTATAATTTATTAATTCTTTTAAAATATTTCTGATCCATAGAATCTTTTTAATATTTTCGGATGTGCTAATGTATTTCGCTTCTGCTGTAGACGTAGCTACACATGTTTGTTTCTTAGAAATCCAGCATATGGGACTGTTTTATTATTAGAATCTTTTTTGGTAGCAAAAACCCATTTGGCAGAAATAAGATTTTTGCCTTTAGGAATATATATAACAATGGACATAACATTATTATTGTATAAATTATCAAGTTCATCTTGGATAGCTTTATAGCAATTATTTTTATTAGGACAATTAATATCTTTTTTATAACCAATAGGTGTATCAGAGTAAATAGTAAAAACCATTTTATCATCATTGGAAACATCATATTTAGGCCGAGAGATATCATTAGTAATATTAGAGAAAGTATCAGGACTTAAAGAACGTTTTGAGTACGGACTGATTGTTAATCCCAGTCATATCATCAGTCATATTAACATCTTGGTCAGAAATAATGGAAATAATGTTATCATTAATATAATTAGTATCAGAACTTAAATCATGGTTAATAGAAAAATAATCCTGGGGAGTTTTGTCGCCATTAGGGATAAAATCTTTTTCATATAAATTTGAACAATTGGAATTGTTATTTGATAGATTATTATCTACGACATTATCTTGTATAATTTCATTAGTAGCAATAATATTATTATTATAATTATCATCATTAATATTTTTGGTGACAGAATCTTCATTATTTAAAGATTTATTATGAGAAAGTTTAAATGTTTTATCAAAAGTATCATATGTTACTGATGTACTGTCTTTAATTTTTTCATTAATTATATTTTTATTATTGAGATTTTGAAAAAAATTTATTAATAAAAATTTTTTTCAAGTTTCGTAGATTTATTACTATTATCATAAATTTTATGTAATTTATAATTTTTATCAATAAATGTTGTAGATTCACGTGTTGTACTAAATGATTTTTTAATTTAGTGGAATTATTATTCTCAATATTATTATTCTTCGTCATTATTGGGTCTGAATTTGAATTATGAATTTTAATTATTTTATCATTATCCAATGGTTGTAAATTAAATTTTTCTTCATTTTTTGAAAAATTTTTATTATTAAAATTTTTTTCGTGTTTAGATTTAGAAATATCAATATAGTGTTTTTACAGGAGTAACAGCAGAAGAATTTTTAGTTGGTATGGTATCATTTATATTTGAATTATCAATATTTATCAGAGTCGGTAAAACAATATCTTTTTTACAGGATTTTTTACTATATTCCTTATGGATAATTGAAGGGTTTTCAGCATCTTTTCCTTTTTCTGCCCAATTATGTTTATTTTTATTAGAAGAATAACTGCATTCACCTTTTTCAATGTAAGAATTATTTACCATATTTTTTAAAGAAAGATTCGAATTATTTCTATTGTTTTCATGGATATTGGTAAATATAAATTCATTATTTTTATTTAAAAAATTGTTATTGACATTTTGAATTATATTTTGTTTTTCCAGTACTATGTTTTTATTTTGATTATTATAATTTTTATTTATATGAACTATACTATGTTTTGCATTAGTTGAAATTTCATTATTCACCTCAGAAATTACATTTGAATTAACATTATTATTTGCGTATAAATTATTTTGTTCTAAAGTAATATTATGTTTATTGCTATGTGTGTTATTTATTTTATTCATATCCAATAATTTATTTGTTTTTACTTCCTTTTCTAAGGTTATTGTTTTAATTTTGTTATTTTTGTTGTTTAAATTAATTATGTCGTTGTTGTTAGAATTATCATCCATATTTTCCTTACTTTTATCTATATTTTTATTATTCATATTATCTAAAGTATTAATAATTATTTTAGAGTTATTTTCATGTAAATTATTTTCCACTTCTATTTTATTATCCTTGTTATCCATATTCATATTATTTAAATTATCGTTTACAATAATGTTATTTAAATCATTATTATTATTGTTTTCATTTAAATTATTTTTATCGTTTAAAACATCATATATGTTTTCTATATTATTAATTATATTTTCATTCATAATATGATTATTTTCATTATTATTATTATTGTTTGCTATATTATTTTCAATTTTTGTAAAAGAGAAATATGGGTCCTCAAATCCTTCTTTCTCATATATATAATTTACTGGATATAACTCTAAACATTCTACTTCTCTGACATGATGTATTCTTTTGTTTTTTTATGTCCATAATCCTATATGAGTAATTTTTCTTGCTGAAACCAAGAAATATTCCTTCCTTTGCCTTTGGAGTGAAATTGGATTTGTTTTCCATGTTATCAATATAATAACATTTACATCCAAAAGTTCTTAAGTGTTTCAAAGAAATACTTTTTCCTGATATGACTTCATCAGGTATTAAATTATTATTTCCTTCATGAGGAATCATATTATACAAATAAGCCTCATGTCTGACTGTATATTCCCAGAAATTTACAGATAATTTTGCCTAAAATAATAAAGTTTTAGCTGTGTTTTTTATTGTTTGATTTATCCTTTCGGCTTTTCCATTATTTTCTGGACAATATGGTGGAGAGAATGATTTTTCAATTCCATTATCTTTTCAGTATCTTCTTATTTTCTTATTTTTATATTCTTTACCACCATCAGTTTAAAATATTTTAATTTTATGATCTTCAAATTGATTGTTAAGGTATTTGAGAAAATCAATAATAATGTCTGGGGCTTCGGCTTTAGATTTTAGAGTGAATAGCCATATCTTCCAAGAATATTCGTCTAAGAAGGTTATGAAATATTTTTTGTTATTAATAGAACTTTTATATGGCCCCGAAATGTCAGAGTGTATTACTTCGAGTATTTTGTTTGATTTTGGATTGTTCCCATTATGTGGTGAATGTTTCATTTTTACTACTTTACATTCTTTACATTTTGGGAACTTGATCTCGTGTAATTCTAAATGCTTAGAAATATTTCTTATATATTGATGGCCCATTCTTCTGTGCCATATTTTTAGACTATTTTGTCCTAAATCATCTAATGATAAAATATTTTGATAATTTATTATACTTTTTGTATTTATTTTAAATTGATTGAAATCAGTTGATAGAAACGTTCCGATAACATTTTTATCACAGTCAGATATAGTCAATTTTACTTTACTTATTGGCTCAATAACGGATGTTATACCTATTTTTGCGAATTCGATAGCACTTATCAAGTTTTTATGTGCCTTTTTTGAATATAATACTTTGTTTAATTTTATATGGTAGTTGTTTATGGTAAATTCACAACTACCATATCCTTCAAAATCTAAAGTAGTATTGTTTGCACATCTTAGTTGTACAAAATCTTCTTTATAATCTTTCAAGAGCCTTTTATCATTAGTTACATGTTCGTAAGCTCCACTGTCATAATACCATTCAATTGTTTCGTTACTTTCTATATTTCTTTCAATTATGTTTAAGGATTTTTCATTATTATCTATTATATATGGCTCATTTATTGACTCAATTAATAAAGCATCATTAATACGTGGTTCACATAATGGTCTGATGTTTTCAAAATTATCATCTCTTTCACTGTCACTTTCTTCATGTTTGGAAGTTATTTTTTCCACTAAACCAAATGTTTTTAAATCCTTTTCTTCATTTTTATGGTTTTTCTAGTAGAGTGATTGTTGCCTCCCTTCCTTTTTGTTTTCTCTTGCTTTCATATTGTATTTACAATCTTTAGTGAGATGTCCTCTTATCTCACAAATATGACAATATAAATTTTTGTTAGTTTTGTTATTGTTTCTGTTTATTTTCTTAACAAAACCTTTTCCTTTATGATAGTTTTTATTTTTATAACGTTTTTCAATTAGATATAAATCCATTGGATCATCATGATTATCATGTTCATCCATTGTATTTTCCCAATTTTCTAGATATGATCTAGCTGAAATTCTATCTTTTATACTTTCATATAATTGTCTAGCGGTAGTTTCTAAGGTTACATCTATAATATTTTTAAAGTCATTTGGTAAAATATTGAACATGCACTTTAATTTCTCCCTTTCAGTCAAATTTACTCCGGCATCTTCCATTTTATCGAATATTTCATTTACACTGTCAGCCATCTTCATTATTTGGCTGAGGTTATTCGCCTTAAGTTTTCGCAATTTCTTGAGCCAGTATTCAGTGTCATTATTCATATCACCGAATTTTGAAGTTAGCTTTTCCATAATTGTGAATGTTTTCTTCATTCTATTAACTTCCCTTAATATTTTGTCTTCAATGTTTTGAACCACCATAAGCATTAATTGAGAGTCTTTCTCTTCTGCTTTAGCAATGATTCTATTTCGGTTTTGACTAAATACTTCATTGTAGTTTACATTTTCTCCATGATTTAATTGTAATTCCTCAATAATCTTCAGGATAGCTTTTACCGTCTTAGATTCTCCAATAGGATTAAACATATAGTCATTATCCTTCAGGTGAGAGATAACATCTTCTTCAATGAATTCTTGCATTCCGTATCTCCTAGGTGCAGTCATGATAAGGAAATTCCATGTGGCAAAATTGGATGTACCACGAAGACGTTGGTCCTTAGATAAGTTAAATTGATAGGCCATCTTAATATTTTGTTAAAATCGATTTTTAAATAAAAAGCTTTGTTATTATTATAGAGTATTGAGACTCTTAATCTTTTATTGATTAATATTTATTTGTTAATAATTAGATATATAACGCAAGTGTTATATAAATGGTTAACAAAGATTTAAAGTAAAGATAAAATTATATTTTTTATATTTAATTGTGGCTTGTTCTAGATACATATTAATTTATATTATATTTTGTTATTACAATATATTTAATATAATTAAATATAATATTTTATTAAACTTAAGTTGACTATAACTTTATATCAATAAATTTAACATACGTTAACATTTATTATTATTATTATTATTATTAATTTTTTTTTTATTATTAATTTTTATTTTTTTATTATTAATTTTTTTTTTATTATTATTATTATTAGTATTATTATTATTATTTTTTTTTTTTTTTTTTTTTTTTTTTTTTTTTTTTGGTATTTTTCAGTTAAAAATTAAAAAAATTTTTTTTTTTTTTAATTTTATTTTTAATTCTTATTTGTGTGAATTTAAACTAAAATGAATTTTGATTTATTAATCAATGAATGAATGAATGAATGAATAAAATTTTATTTATTATTATTTTTTTAAAAATTTTATAATCAGAATTTTTAAAAAAAAAAAAAAAAAACATAGACTTGCACATATGGGTACCCATCTCCCATATGGCCATACAGTTATTAATTAACTGTAAGGTGATGAGTTATTGGCATACTGTATCAGCTTCGCCGCTCTCAATCGTCGTTACACACTGCCCGGAGATGCATTCCTAACGTTCCTACATATATCTCTAATGACCACGAGCATCAGAACGGAACCATTAACTCCTCCCTAGTGGGTGTAATCATTGGCGATTGGAAATTTTACAATCATCAAGGTCTATGCTTCAATTCAAAGCGTAGTATCAGGGTTGGGTGAAATAATCATCTGAGGGAAAGCCTTATGGACATCACGTGTGGTCTCATGATATCCCAGGATAGAAACCTCATCCGATTATTTGGTGCCATGTCGAGGATTCGAACCCCGCCCTCTACAGTGACCTGTATCGTCCTAACCGACTGGACCAACATGGCTCAGAATTTTTAAAATTTTTTTTTTTATAAATTTTATATATATTTCTTTTAAATTTTAAATTTTATTTGTTAAGATAATAACTGAATTTCAATTCAATTTCAATTTCGATAATTCAGTTATTTGAATTTCAATATTAATAAATAATAATAATATAATAATTATTATTAAATTAACTTTATTAAAATATTTAGGAATTAGTCTAGGCCAACTAATTACTAAATATTATTTATATATTGAATTTAATATATATTAAATAATGTAAACACGTGATTGTCATATTAAATTAATTTCTACATATTATATTTTAATTATTAAATATAATATTTAGCAATATTTGATTCTTATATTTTATTTATATTAAATATTTATATTATTATCTAGCTTTATATTATCAATATCAAACTTATATTAATACTATTACATATTCATATTAATAATTAATATTTTAATAATTAATTATTTTATATAAATACATGTTTAAATTCTTTTGATTAATCCTTTGTAGGATTATTGTAATTTAAATTATAGTAATAATTATATAAAATAATAATGTAATAAAATATTATTAAAATTAAATAAAATTTATATTTTAAATAAAAACTTAATTATAAAATTTACTAATAACAATATGTAATAAATAAGAATAAAATTAAATTATTAATTAATTACTATAATTTGGCATCTTGACCTAATCGTTAAGACCAAATTATCTTAAAACTTTAACATTATTAATATTTATTTATATATAATAGATAAATAAATTTATATAATTTATTTTATTATATTTGTTAAAAGAACAAAATTAGATGACACTCAAATTTTATTAATAAGGTATTTAAGAGTTTTGTTAAAGACATGTTTTTTTAATTTAATATATTTTATTATCGCATTCTATTTTTTATATATATTATTATGGTTATATCTATATTTTTTAAAAACAAGTTATATCCTTTTGTATTTATACTTTTTTTATACAATGAAATTATTTCATTATTTATATTAATTTATATTTTATTTTAATTTATTTATTGTATGACGAATCATTATTTTTAACAATATCAAATAGATTCACCATTTCCAACCAACCACCACAAATAAAATAAAAATAATTTTAATTTAAAATATACAAATATTTGAAAAAATATATATATATTTATATATATACTATAATATAATGTTAGATTTTTAAAACAAATAAAACAATTATTTTTAACCAATTATTTTATAATGTTTTGAATCATAAAAATTTATGTAGTAAATTATTTTAAATTTAATATAAATGTACTATTAGAATATTATTAAAAAGGCTACGGCCATTAATATAGGTAAATAAAGTTTATAAAAACAAGAAAATTTTTGTAAATTTATTTATTGTGTATTTCTGTGTTAAGTGTTGTACGAATTGAGCTTTAATAGTAGGGCTTAATTAAAATATAATATAATATAAAATAATATAAAATTGTTTTAATTTTTTGCTTTTTTATATTTTATTTTATTTTAATTTTATATTTTATTTTATTTTAATTTTATATTTTATTTTTTTTTTTTTTTTTATTTTTTTATTTTATTTTAATTTTATATTTTAATTTTTTTTTTTTTATTTTTATTTTTTTTTTTTTTTTTTTTTTTTGTTTTTTTTGTTTTTTTTGTTTTTTATATATATATTTTATTTTTTTTGTATATTTTATTGTTTAATAAAAAATAATATTTACATTAAATTTTAATAAGTATTATGTAAATTTATAAATAATTCCAAAGGATATTCTTGAAGCTAATATATTAAATAATAATAAATCTGATATTATTTATATTGTAGTTAAAAATTTAAATGATGAGGATATTGTTGAAGAAGAATGTATTGAAACTTTAGATCACAACGAAAATGATATCATAATTAATTAACAATAAAAATAATGCCTTTTTGATCACACGAACAAGACGATTTGGAAAAAAGTTTAAATTTAAATAGAATTAAAGAATTTTTTAAAATGCGGATGAATGAAAAAGAAATTGAAAAAAGGAAATATGTATTTGATAACAACTTATAAACAAGCAAGGATAGAAAAAATATGTGACATTTTCACAAATATTTTGTAATTTATTTGAATTTTAAAAGTAACAATAGTGATGAAAATTATTGTTCTATAATTGATTGTTTAAAAACAAAAATATCTTTTGTTTTTATGAATTATAAAAAATAAAATTGATTGTATTAAATTAAGTTAAACAAAACAAGAACAATGAAATATAATTGAACAAAAGTCAGATGATATATTATTAGGACTAACCGTTAAATTTTTATGTAAGTATTTAAATGAATTTTATAAAATAAGAAGTATTATTTTAATTGATGAATACGATAAAATTTTTTCTGAAAGGTTAAAAAGTAAAAGTGCTTTTGATACTATTAAATCTTTATTTTCCGGAAGCATTTAAAGGAAATAAATATTTACATTTTGAAATAGTTACATGTTGTTTAGATTTAGGATTAAATGAATCAAAATCATAAGCTAATAATTTCACAAAAAGCTCACTTTTTAAAAATAATTATTTTTGTGATTACTATGAATTTACAGAAGACGTATTAAAAAAAGTATTATCCAATTTTAGTATTTCTGATAGCAAAGAAAAAAGTGACAGTGACAACACAAAAGATGGAATTAAAGAAAAACTTAAAAAAAAATATAGTAGATATTCTTGTTTTTCAGATATAGATATTATTAAAAATATATATAATCAATATACTATAATTAAATTCGTTCAGAAAAATAGGAATAAAAAAACAATAATTTTGAATTATCTAATTAATGAGTTTATTCAGAGAAAAATAAAGAGTTAAAAAATCTTTTTAAAAATAACCTTAATTTTGATATAGAATTTTTAAAATTATTATGTGGTGAAATGATTGAATTTTTATTTGATAAACTTTCACAAATTAAATATAATTATTTAACAAATGATATTTCATATGAAGACCGCTGGAAAGTATTATATCTTTTTTTTTTTTTTTTTTTTTTTTTTTTGGTTAATTAACAGTAGCAGACAAAGAAGAATATAAAAAAAAAAAAAAAATCAAAAATATGAGTAAATTAATAATAAAAATTTCATCAAATGACCCTAAAGTAGTTAATATGGATGCAGATGAAATTCAAAAATATAAAAATAAATTTGATAAAAAAAGAAATCCAAAGATATAATGTATTTTAAAATTCAAAATCGAGAAGTTTTAGAATACTTACGTCAATTTGTAGATGAATTAAATTTAAATATTTTAATATTATATTCTTCATACATGTTATTTAAGTATTTGAAGAATGATTCCAAAATTATTTTCCAGAGGGGAAAGCTTCAGCTTTAGATTTTTAAAGCATATATCCATACTTTTCTTAAAATTTCATCCATGAATGTAATAAAATATTTTTTTATTATTATTAATGGATGATATGTATAAACCTAAGGTATATAATTTTTTTTAATATTTTTGTAACATTAGGTGTCTTTCCACTGTGTGATTTCCTTGATATTTTACGTACTTTACGTTCGATATTTTTAGGAACTTTTTATTTGATGTAAACTTAGATATTTATTGATGTTTTCTAGGTAATAATGATGACCTTGTCTTCTATGCCAAATTTCTAGGATTTTGCTCAATAACTTCGCTTTAAAGACATATTATTTTTATTATTTTCTTTTTAATTCCTTTTATTAATCTTGTAAAGTATTTACTAAGAAATGATGATCATTTGAAGAAAAATATGGTACACTTTGGATACATTATTTTGGAACCTATAGGTTAAATCTAATACATATGTAATCATCAGCATCAATAATTACTCTGTATCCTATTTTAGCCAGTTCTATTCGTACCAATTAATATTATTTTAGTTGTAGAATTAGAATATAATAGTCTGTCTTGTGATACATATATTCCATTAAGGAAAGCATTCGAAATATACTATATATCCCTCGAAGCTACACATCGTCCCATTGGCACATCTTAATTTAATTTTTACAGTGTTAACTCCTAAAATTATTTAACATAGTAAAAAATCATTAGTTGTATGTTTTCCAGTACCGGTATCATATAATCCTTCACTAATATTATCGTCCTCTTCACAATAATTGATATTTGTTTTTCATATAATTCTTGCTTTTTTTTTTTTTTTTTAAGAATTATTATTTCTTCTAGAATAATGAATTCATTACTCATATATTCATTTAATTAAGAGAGAACTTAGGTATGTCATTAACGTTTATTTCTTCTTTTTTTTTTTTTATTTATTAGAAGCTTTTATGTTTTCAAAATCAAAATTATCGTTATAGTTGGTGGCACTCTCTGGATCAAGAATTTTATACACTAAATATAAAAAAAAAATTCTTTAGATAATTTTTTTAATTTGGTCATTACTTTAATTTTTTCTTACCTCTTTATATTATTATTCAATTTTTTTTTCTTCATATTATAAATACAGTCTCTGGTAGAGTGTCCTTTAACTTCATAAATATGTCAATATATTTTTTTAATATTGCCTTTATAATTATTTTTTATTATATTGGTTACTATTTTAGCTTTCTTCTGTTCTAGGAGTCAGAGCTATTGTTATTATGGTTGTTGTGTTTTTTTTTTTTTTTTTTTTTTTTTTTTCTTTTTGAATAAATGCAGACAGGAGCTTGCTATAATATTTTTTTTGGTAAATTAATTAATTTATTTAGTAATTAATTACTATGTTAGTCAAATTGTTGGCGTTAGGATTGTAAATAAAACCTTTGCCTTTGGTCATTGAGTTTTTCTACGACCTGGACTGGAGACTTCCATGAATTCTTTAATGCCTTGACATTTAGCAGGCGGTATTGGTATGGTTCTATAAGAAATTTCCACTCATTAAAGTTGGACTTTCCATGGAGGACGTTAGTCCTTTAGCTAAGTTAAAAAAGTCTTGTATGATTTCGTAGCGGTGAAGAGGCTTAAATTAAGGTACTTTTTAATTATAAATTATATGAATCAACTGAGACTCTTAATTGGTTAGCTTTATTAAATTCAGATCTTAGGATTAGTGGTTACTGCGGCACTTCTCCAATCGATTATACCTATTGCTATTGGCCAGCAATGGTCTTTGTTCAATAGGTTCAAATCGAATCGTACTACTACTACCAAGAGCGTCAATGCTGAAGAAACAGTAAGACAGGCCAGCAGGGCTAGCGCAACCAATGAAGATCATAATTTTGTATCTTAAAATTATGATTAACATTGCGAAGTCAAAGTTAATTATTATACTTCAGTATAATAATGCCCTTGTGAAGTCTTACAAATATTAATTAAATGAAACTAGAATATATTATACCATTATTTTATTTTTATTTTGTGTTTTATTTTTTGTTTATTTTTTTATCTTTTTTTTTTTTTTATAATTTTATTACATGTATTTTATCAAATATTTAATTAATAAAAATGAAACAAGTTTGCTGTCGTTAAAAAAAAAAAAAAAAAAAAAAAAAAAAAAAAATCAGATCTTAGGATTTATGGATTGATTTTAACAGTTTATAAATTGCTGCCTTATTGTCGATATTAATAGTAACATAACTTATCTTTTATGTTTAAATTCATTTAAAATATTAATATACCATAAACTATGCTTGGCACAATCACACTGTAGTCCTCTAATGTTAAGGATTCTTGCTTCTTCTTGCTGCTTTGTTGACAGCAAAATATTATATCCAATCTGGTACAAACTGCTAGAAAAATTAAATTACCTATTTCACTTCTGTATAATGTTTCGTCACATGTTCCTTTTCGTAGTTCAGAATTCTCATTAGATTTTAAATTTTATGATAGGCGGAGAATTAGATTGTTTGAATTTGACAAATAAATCTTAAATGTACTATTTTTGATGAAGAATATACCCATCATGTCATTTCTCTAATTTTATTCCTATTACGAAATCGACATCTCCTTTATCTTTTATATTGAAATACATTTTAATATGTTCTTATTTACATACATAATTTCTTTTGCCTTACCTGTAAGTAATATGTCGTCCACATATATGTCTATTATGCATATGATTTCTTTTGAGTTATTTTCTTTAATATAAATACAAGGTTCATTTATCAATCTTCGAAAATCCATTTTTATCAATGTATTATTTAAGGTTTCGTTCCACTCTCATACCTGCTTGTTAAAACTCACAAAGAGCCTTGTTCAATTTTAAGTATCCTTTATTATACATAGGATTTCACTTTGGTGCTTCAATGTAGATATCTTCATTTAATTTCAGCATTTAAGTATGGCGCATTGATATCAATCTCTACTATTTTATATTCTCTCTGGACTGCGATTGCAATAATTATACGTAATGAATCTAATTTTTAATGTTGGTGAAAAGGTAAAAGAATAATTGATACGGTATCTTTGGTTAAAACCTTTTGCAAGTAGTCAAGCTTTTCTTTTTATAATATTTCTATTTTTGACGTTTTTGAATCCCTTTTATACTTAAATACTCATTTGCAGGATACAATATTGACATCATTTGGTAAGAATTAAACTTCCTTAAATTTCCTCATAGTGTAAAGTTTTTCATTTATGGCATTTATTCATTCTTCTTTATCAGGGAGGTAAAAGATATCATCAAAGTCTTTTGGTTCTCCTTAATTCGTTATTGTTATAATGTGGGTTCTTTTCATGTGTGTTATTTCTGTATGATTTTATGTTGGGTCTATTATTATTATTAATGTTATTATAATTGTTGATATGTTTTGATTCGATATTGGAGATATGATTTAATTCATATTACTTTTACTATTAATGTCAATATTCGTATTGTTGTCAACACTGGAATTATCGTTTATTGCTCTATTATTTTTATAGAATTATCACTAGTGTATTTGTCAATTATATAATTTTTACTATTGTGTTAAAAATATGTATTTTCATTGATTAAATTGGAAATTATTTAGTTTACTAAAAAATTTTTAAATAAAAAGATGTCACTCCCCCTCATTTCAGAATTTGGAATGAAATTTGAAAATTTTTTTGTGGAGTAGAAAGAGATAGTTTGAAGTTTCCAGGAGTATCCTCGAAAAAAATTCAACTGAACGAGAATAAATCATTTGATGATTGGTGATAAATTATATATAAATACAGTTATGGAAAATAGTTGACTGCATCAGTGGCATTCCCCTTTAAATATTCTTTTCTTAATTTGGAATCATTGCATATGGGATTTAACAAGCACTTATAAGTATACCATTAAATCGTTCAGCAGGCCCATTTTCTTGGGGGTTTAAGAAAATTGTTTTTAATATCATAATAGTTATAACGATCATAAAAAATATCATATGAATTGATATTACAATCATCTTCATTTATACTAATGGCAATATTATTAGGGACACTTTGATCGACATCATAAAGATTGTATTCATTATAAACCTTAATAATGTATTTATTAGTGTCTTCTGGATATGAATCGACGGCAATTGCTGAAGTGGAAGTTTAATTTTAAGAGTGACAACGGTAATAATGCGATTTTCCTTTACCATAGTAAGTATTAATATCATAAATCTTAAAAAAAGAAATGTAGAATATGGATGTAACAGTTGGAAGAAGCAAGATTTCCTTTAACAAAATAAATCTTATTGCAGGCTCCGGTTTTTCCTTCGTCTTTAGGGTCACAAGATTTCAAAGAAAAAAGTAATGATTGTACAACCTTCACGATGCCATTCACTACATTGAACGATGCTACTCGCTCCAGGAATCTTTGCGAAACCTTTCTTTCACTTGTTTTGCAATGTTGTTCATGTACCTGGGTACTGTCCTCTAGTTCATAATCTGTCTGTTTCCTTTATATACACATTGATAGGCCCGAGACATTGGGAAGAGTACCAGAGATTGGATTGAAGGATCCATTCTATCATTATTCGGGTCAAAGAAATAAAGGTAGATGCCAGCTGTAGTTTCCGTAATACCCCAGACTGCATCATAGGTATTAGAATCAAGAAGAAAAAAAAACGCTTCCATCCTTGTTAAATTTTACGATATTTCATTAGCTCCTGTTCCTGGGAATGAATTACTCAATCTCATAGTTTTAGTAGATTGGAGTAGAAAGAATTTTAATTTTAATTTCACCAGCCCCATTTACATCCCATATCAACAGTCAGAAATACAGTGACTATCTATAACTTTCACTGTGCAGACACCAACTATAGGTATCAACATTGTTCATATTCTACGCATTGACTGCCATTACACTCTATTATTAAAGTTTTAGCTGAAGTTCCTGTGTTTATTCAAGAAATAACCTTTAATGGCGTTACCTTCTTTAGTACAACCATCATTATTACAAATGTACAAAAAAACTTTATGGTTAGTTGATGCATTATGCGTTGGACTACTGACACTTCCTTAATGTGGTACACTTGCTCAAATAAAAGCACCAATATCATTTACACAATGAATGATTTTGGAACTATCGGAAGCATCAATATAATACTCATCATCGGCACCTTTTTCTTCCACACAATCGTCGCCCATAGTACAATTAACAATTATTTGTTTTTATTCCATCACCCTTTGATGGATCGGATGAGGTGTTGCTCATTTGAAAATTACCTTTTTTTAGTATCTATCACAGTATAACTACTAATTGTTATGTTATCCAATTTAATGAATCATATATTAATATATATTTTTTATTAAATAATTTTTTTTTTTTGACTATTCATCATTTGTTATTCTTGATAAAAAATTTATTTTAACTTGTTTCTCTTTATATACGTTTTCTCCCTTTACCACTGACAATTTCAGCATGGTTCTTTTAATTATTTATTTATTTATTTATTTGATATTTCTTAATATATTATCATTTTACTGCTGACTATTTCAGCATGGTATTCTTTTATATTATTTTTGTTGCGACATTATTAATTCAGATTTACTATTTTATTTCAGCGTGGTAATTTGTTACTGCTGACAATTTCAGTAAATAAAAATTTAATGATCCTATCTACCTATTTCCGCTGACTAATTTCAGCATGGAAAATTTTTATTTTATGAAAATAAGGATGAATTTTTAAATAAATATCAATATAATATGAGTGGGTTTTCAATCCACTGAGATAGAAATAATGCTTATTCATGGAAATTATGTTTAATTATTTTATCTTGTTTTATCTATAAATTATTTATGTATTGTAATTTATTTAAATGTTTAAATATGTTAGTTTTATTCTATTTTATGAAGAAAATAATATATAAGAATTATAATATATGTTTTAATATTTAATACTTAACTTCCAATTTAAAATCTCAATCGACTAAATCTGAGACTCTTAATCTATTAAGCACTAAAATATAAAAAAGAAGAATATTTTATTTTGAAAATAAGTTTTTGTTATTTATAATTTTATTAAAATATAAAGGTATATTTTTAATTCATTTTTATATCATTCATTTTACATTTTTAAGGATAAATAATAATTGGTCAATTTTATAGTAATATAATCACTTGACAATCTCTTTAACTATTTATATTTTACTTTTTATATTTTATTTTTTCTCTTATATATATAAAATGATTAATAATTTTTATAATAAATAATTTTAATTATTTATTATTTATTATCCATTATTTATAATTCCAATATTTTTATTATTCAATTATTAAAAAATGAATTTATTTTATAAAAGATTGTTTTTATTTAGTATAAAAAAATTTTTTTTTATTTTTTTTAATATAGGATAATTTTATTATTAATTATCACAGTTTTATAAAAAAAAAAACCTTTTAAATATTTCCTTTTTTTTTTTTTTTAAAAAAAACAAAAAAAAAAAAACAAGATTTTCCAAAAAAAAATGTTTTCTCTCTCTTTTTTTATTTTAGGTTAGTTTAACGATAATTCCTGTGTTTAATATAGTTATTTTTTTTTCTTTCTTTCATTCATTTACATCTAATTTTTTTAGATTTAAAAAAATAAAAAATAAAAAAAAAAAAAAAATTTTTTTAGATTAAATAATTTTCTTGTGTACCCTTTTATTAATAGATTGATATTAGCTTAATAATTATTATTATAATTATTTTATTTACTTTTAATTATTACCTTTAGAATAATTATATATTTTTTTTTTATTATCTTTTATAATTATTAATTTATAATAATTATTTTTTTATTAACTTTGAATAATTATCTAATAATAATAATTATAATAATAATAATAATAATAATAATAATAATAGATCTTAAGATAATCATTATAAGAAAAAAAAATAATTTATCTTAATAGAGCTATTGATTTAAGCTTTAGGACATTCATGGACAAAAACAATTTATCTATAAAAAAGAAATATGAAACATCTTCAAAAAAAAAAAAAAAAAAAAAAAAAAAAAAAAAAAAACTTTTATTTATTTTTTTTTATGTTTTTTATATATATTTTTTTTTATTATTAATTATTTTTAAAAAAAGAAAAAATGATATCATCCTCCTCCTCTTTTATATTCAATTGAAAGAAAATAAAATTCATGGAGGGAGGAACAAACGATAAAACTTTTTTTTTTATTTGAAACATTAAAAGAATAATCTATTTCTTTTTTTTTTCTTTGATAATATATTTTTTTAGTATTTCTAGAATTACTATTCTTAATTCATATCCTTATTTTATATTTAATATTCGTTAATTTTAATATATCATCATTTAAAAAAAAATAAAATTTCAACATTTTTTTTTTCTTTCTTAACTTTCTAATTTTTATATATATATATAATAATTTTTTTTCTATTATTATTAATATTTATCCATTTTTTATAAAGCATGTTAATAAGCAATTATAAATTATTAGAATTATCTAATAAAATTAAAGAATAAGAAACTATAAATATAAATACATAAAATTTTCATTTATTTTCTATATGTATCTTTAATAAAATAAAAAATAAAGATATATTAAAATAAAATAAATTAAAAGATTAAGAGTTTCACTATACACGAGTGAGTTACAAATAAAACAATAAAAACTGATTACTTTACAGTTAAAAAATAAAAAAAAAAAAAAAAAAAAAGACATTAAAAAATAAAAAGGATATTAAAAAAATAAAATAAAAGTAAGCTGAATATGGTCAGCGTGTTCAAGATTTTATAAAAAAAAAAAAATTATTAGACTGAATATGGTCAGCATGTTAAAATTAAATATAATAAAAATTATATATATTTAAAAAAAAAAAAAAAAAAAAAAAAAAAAATAATTTGAAATATAATATTAAATCTAACATTAATGAATTATATCTTTATTAACCAACAAAATAATTTAATAAACACTAATTAAACAATTATTAATCAAATATAGCAAGTACATAAAAATAATATAAACTCCTCCTAATCAAACAATGACTAAGTATAACTGGCAAAATTTAATACAATTTATTAAATTAAATCAAACCCCAATAACATTAATACACCAACCATATTAATCACCCCTTATTAAAACAATAACACTTTGTATACCAATCGGAACAACTTTTTTCAAACCATTCAGACAAATCAGAATAAATAATTATTTAGAAATTATTTTACAAAAAAGGTTGGAAACCTTTCAATAAATCTCCTCAAAATAAAACACCAATCAGCGTACATAACAACTATCAGCTCAACATCAAATTAATCGCACCAATTATAATAATTACTCTTTTAGAAATCTATTCCTAAGCTCAAATTAAAATTTTAGCAGTATATCAATCAATATTTTTCACTTTAATAATCATACTTGTTCACCTCTCATCACAATAACAATTATTGCTATAACACTTAATTGGATACACCAATAAATATTTATTACATCAATAATAATAAATAATAACTACTTTCCGTATTGATAACTATTGGTACAACACTAAATGGAATTAAATAGAATTAAAATTTTATAATTTTAATTTCGAATCAACACAATTAATAAATACATAATTTATTCACATAATTTTTTTTTAAAAAGCATATAAATAGAACATCTTATTCATCAAATTTACATCACTAATCAACCAACATAATATAGCGTAATAAATTAATATGAATCGTGTCAATAGACAAACAAGATTAAATCAGCAAATCGTCATTAATGAAAACAATGACATCAATATTAAGGGAATCAATTTCAATTACTCCGAAAGTTTTAGTAGAATTGTTGAATTAACTTCGGATAACTACGTTAGTTGGAAAAATAATATGCTGTATCTCTTTTAACTATTAATAACCTCGAAAATTATGTCATTCAAGAGAAGGTTAAGAAACTTAAGTAAAGACATATTAGGGACGATATATAACGATTATATCGATGACAAATTTGATAATACTCTAGTATATGACAAAGAAACTAACCTATTAGACATAAAGAATGACATCATAGTAAAATGGATCTTATTAAACACATTAGGTGAGAGAACATAAAGAATTGTTGAAGGCCAAGGGAAGACAGCTTATCAAATTTGGAACACATTAGAAAAAATCTTTCACTAGTAGTTTGGAGAAAAGAAAGTAAGAATTAAAGGATTAAATAAGCTATCTTAAAGTTTAATGAGGACCAGGATATAAATATTTTTATGGCTACCTTACAAAATACCATAGAGGAATATGAAAACATTGACCATGACATTGAGAATAGTATAAAAGCTGGCATCCTTAACAGAGCACTCCCGGAAAATTTAAGATTTATAAGTGTGTTTCAATATAAAGATAATTGGGGGAGACTATCTAATTATGTAAAGGACGTCATACCAGATATAATTTTCTCAAATATGAAAGAGCACACTAAAATTGAGAATTCACAAAAACACATCTTTCTGACAGAGAAAAACAGTAAATCTAACAACAGAAAAGTACAATCATCAGTTAAATACAAAGCAAAAAGCGGAAAATGTTACATGTGTGGTAGATTTGGACATTACATCAATGAGTGTTCAAAATATATAACAGATATAAAAATATTAAATATAATAAACATATAAAACTAAGGAGGACAAAGTATATAAACTCAAAGAAAGGTCCATCCACTCAAAGATTAATTATTACAACATATATAATAATATCAAAATGTCCTCACCCGTTAATACTAGTTATCAGCTTCATCAATCTCAAACTCCTTCATCATCCTCCATCCATAATCATGACAAAAAAAAAAAAATAATAAATAATAATCATAATAAAGTTTCTCCACAAAACACCCATATCAATACTGAAACTGTAGTTTCTCCTATCATTTCTCATCATCAATCAGATAAAGATATAAATCAAGTATTACATGATTCAAATCAGACAGTACCTAAATCAAGCAACAAAAGGACACGTGATCATTTATACACTCCCAATAAAAGAATAAAGTCAGTTATTCCTATTATAAAGCTTAAAGTTCTATCCCCAGAAAGAAACCTTAGAGAACCAAAGGATTTCGAAGATATATTCAACCTAACAGACAAAGATAAATGACTAGAAGCTGTAAATAAGGAATTATAAAACATGAAAAAACTAAATCGCTTTTTTAAGAAAATAAAAAGCATTCCTAAAAGGAGCTAATATCATCTCAAGTAAATGGGTTTTTAAATATAAAAAGGACTCAAATGAGAATATCATTAAAAAGGAAAGCACGATTAGTTGCTCGTGGTTTCACTCAGCGATAATGGTATTGACTATATTTTCACCTTCTCTCCGACACTGAAGTTAGACTCTTTGAGAATAATAATATCAATTTGCAATTCGTAAAAGGTTCAAAATTGTCCAAATAAGACATTGACGCCGCATACCTCAATGCTGAAATAAAAGAAGAATTATACATGAAAGCATCAAAGGGTTATTTCTAATACAACAATCTCTTTTTGGAAACTAAACAAAGCCATATACGGGTTAAAGCAAGCAGGTAGAGCCTGGAATGAGAAATTAAATAATGTTCTACTCGGTATAAACTTCAATCGACTCACTAGTGAATGAACCAATGCATCTACATTAGAAAGAACAGTTATAACGAAATCACAGGTATCATAGCAGTATATGTCGATGACATTAATTATTAATAGGTAAGGAAAAATGAAGTACTCAAAGTAAAAAGAGCAAATTAAAACTAATTTTAGTATTAAAGATATTGGAGAATTAGATTTTATTATTGGAATTAAGTTTGAGAAGTGAAACAACAGCTATGTAATGCATCAATTAGGATATATATAAATGAATTACTAAAGAAATTCAAATTAGAATAAAATGCAAACCAACTAAGAATTTAATGCCAATTGAAATTCATGAATTGAAAGCTATTAAATTTGATGAAACACTTTACAGAAGCGCCATAGGTAACCTTCTCTATCTGGCGATCTGCACAAGGCCTGATATCTTGTTTTCAGTAAATAGAGCTGTAAGAAAAAATAAGAATCCTTACACTTGAAGATTGGATGAATGTGGAAAAAGATTCTCAAGTACCTTAAGGGAACTAAGAACTACGAAATAAAAAGAATTTCAGGCGAAAGCAATATAAAAGGCGTACGCAGATGCTGATTACGGTGGTGATACAAATAATCAGGAAATCAACATCATGTTTTTTTTTTTTGATAATGCTTGGAAATTCACCTACAAGCTGGCATTCAAAACTTCAGCATTATGAGGCAGCACCTCCACAGCCGAAGCTGAATATTATAGCATTAGTAATTGTGCCAAACATGGATTGTGGTACATGAATGTAATGAACGAATTAGGCCATCAATAACCAATTTATTTCCATTGATGTGGACAACAAAGCAGCAATCTATAATTGCCAAAATCAATCTATCAACCCAAAGTCGAAGCATATCGATATAAAATATCACCATATAAGAAGTCTAATAAAGGAGAATAAAAGTCAAGCTAGAATATGTTAACGTCTGAAAGAAACCTAGCCGATGGATTCACAAAATACCTTAATGGAACTAAATTGAGTATATTTAAAGAAAGTATACTTACAGAGTTTACCCCTTAATATAATAATTTTACAAATCGAACATCGATTAATGAAGATGTTAGATTTGAAGGGGAATGTTAATAAGCAATTATAAGTTATTAGAATTATCCAATAAAATTAAAGAATAAGAAACTATAAATATAAATACATAAAATTTTCATTTACTTTCTATATGTATCTTTAATAAAATAAAAATAAAGACACATTAAAATAAAATAAATTAAAAAAACATATTACTATTTTATTTTATTTAATTATTTTTTTTTATATATATTTCAATGAGATTACATTAAACCATTATATTATTATTTAAAAATACATTTTTAAAAAAAAAATAGACCTTTCCCTATTTGAATGAAATAAAACATATTTAAATAAATTAATGGTTTAATATATATTGTTAAACTCAATTTATTTTTATTTTTTTTTTATTAAACATAACTATTCTTTATTTATTTTTTACATTAATTTTTTTTACATTTATTAATAAAAAAGAAAAAAATTATTCAATTATAACAACAATAACAATAATAATTTATATATATATATTTTTTAGGAATAATAATAAATAAATAAATAAATAATCATTATTATTAAGTATTAATTCTGTATTTCAATTTTATTTTTTCTTCATTTTTTTTATTCTTTTATTTTATAACTTTCGATGTCGCTGCTATTTCAACGAATCACAAATTTCATTTAATTTTGTATTTATCAGAATTTAATTCAGAGGCTAATTTATTGACATTTACGATTTTTGATCATTATAAAAAAAAAAAAAAAAAAAAAAAAAAAAAAAAAAAAAAACAGTAATAAAGTTTTACTTTCTTCTTTTGTATTAAACCAAAAGATTTATTTTTATTTATTTATTTTTTTTATTTTTTGAATTTTCCAATTTTTTTTTTATACCATTTTATTGAATGACTTAATGAGTCTTCAATTTTAATATCCTTTTTTTTTTTTTTTTTTTTTTTAGGTTTTTCCTTGATTTTTTTCCTCTCTATATTCTAATCCATGTAATATATTCTTCCCGTTTTTTTTTTTTTATTCTTCGACTTCACACTTAATGACAATAAGTTTTTATTTCTTTCCAAAAGATACTAAATTATTTCTTGTTTTGAACAAATAAAGAATTTTTTTTCATTTTAAAAACCTTATTAATTTGGATTAATTAAAAAAAAAAAAAAAAAAAAAAAAAGTAATTATAGATTTATTTTCTTTTTTTTTTTTTTTATTTCAAAGTTTCAAAATTTTTTGTTTTTTTAGTTCAATAAAATGTATATTTAGTATATGTGTTATAAGCACCTTTTGTTTATAGTTATTTATTTTGGTTAAATCAATTACATTTTGATTAACTATTATTCCCGTATATATCCTTATATCCCATATCTCTTATTTTTTTTCTTCATCCCTAAAGGTTTAAAACACCAATGATATTTTTCTTTTTTTATTTACTTCTTCTTCGTTATCCTCCATTATCAAAGATATTATAATGTTAAGAAATTTATCATAATTGTATTAGGAATTTAATCATATTTATATTCAGAACTTTTTTGGCAAGGATTGTTGTTATAAGTTTTGAGGTATCCTAAAGGGATCGTCTTTAACAAATCTTCATTATTTTTTATACCTGAATTTCTATTTTTTTTTTATTAATTCATCTGCTTCTGTTAATAGCCACAAAAGTAAAAAATTATCGTTTTTTCTTTTTTATTATCCCCAAATCCTAAAATAAAATAGCTGGTTTTTCTTTTTTTTTTTCAAATGAACTTCTTATATTATTTAAAAATAAATCAAAGTCTAAAAATTTTTCCAATAAAATTGATTCTCTTTTTTTTTTTTTAACCATTTTTTTCTATTTCTTTCATTACCGTTTTTCATATTTAGTTTTTTTTTTTCTCCTTTACTTATAAAAAAATTCTTCTTCATTCCTATTATTTTCATTATTATCGTTACCTTCAAGCTCATTCTTTAATTTTTTTTTTCTTTATCTTCTTCAGTTAAATCTTTTAATTTTTTTTTTAATACTGTTGCATAGGTTACTAACCTTTCAGACTTGGTATTTCTCTATTTAAATATTGAAGATCAACCATGGGATTATCAATTTTTACGATTTAAAAATATCATTTCAATAAATCAATTGGATATTCTTTAGTTTTAAAATAAATGTTTAAACGGATATTCAGATTTGAGGAAAAAAAATTTTTACAATATCTGTCATAGTTAAAAAATAATTTAAAATTAGATAAATAAAATAATCACAAGAATAATTATTATTAATTATTTTAATTTTTCTATAAATAAATACTCTAGCTAATAAATTCCATCCTAAAATCATATAAATAAAAAATAATTATTTTCTTTTTTTTTTTTAATAATTTTAAAAATAATATTTAAAACCTTTTTTTTAATTTCATCTAGGATAAGAAGAACAAAGGAATAAAACACTTCTACACCAAAAAAAAAAACCAAAAAACTGAAAGCGAAGAGTTATTTTCCCATTAATAACAACAACTCTCAAATTCCAAAAAAAAAAAAAAAAAAAAAAAAAAAAGGTATTTACCATTCAATTTACTCTGAAAATTTTTTAATAGAGTAATTGAATTAACACCTGAAAATGATATGGAGTGAAGAAACAAAGTAATACTTTATTTATGATGCATAAAAATAATTTTGAAACATTATATGTAAGCAAAAAAAAAAAAAAAAAATAAGAAAATTCAAATTGTTAAGTTAAGAAAATCGTTGACATTAAAGACAACAACATAAATAACAACAATTCCTGTTTAAATTTGATGGATTCGTTTTTTTTTTCTTTTTGTCTATGATTAAAGCACATATAATTCAAGATATCAAAAAATGAATGTTTTTTTTTTTTTTTTTTGGTTTAATTGGATTAATAATCAACCAATCGCCCTGGGGAAATAACAAAAAAAAAAAAAAAAAAAAAAAAAAAAAAAAAAAAAAAAAGATAATTCAAAAGTCATAAAGAATAAAGAACTTCCTATTCAAATATGGAATTATTCTTTTGTAAATCTTTTCTTTTTAAAAAAAAAAAAAAAGTTCAATAACAAAAAAAAAAAAAAAAAAGAAAAAAAAGAAAAAATCAAACAACTCCAAAGGATTCCCATTCAATATTTAATTAATCCTAATTCTAGGTCTTGGAATAAATAAATAATGTAATTTGTAATGGCCAAGACGACGCGACGATGATGGATGTAGCAAATATTCAAATGAGAACTTTGAAGACTGAAGTGGAGAAAGGTTCCATGTGAACAGCAGGTTGGACATGGGTAGACGATGCCATTTTTCAACAAAAACATTGAACCCAATCCAACGAGTAGTAGTATGTATCAAAACTACCATTTCAAATATTTTTTTTTTTACCAAAAAAAAAAAAAAAAAAACAGACAATAATTGTTTTCAAAAATAGGTTCAAATTCTTTAACTAGTACAAAAAAAAAACTTTATTTTAAAAACAGATAGATAGATATATAATTTTTTTTTTATTGGCATTACTTAAAAATACTAAAAAAAAAAAAAAAAAAAAAAAAAAAAAACTTTTATTTTAAAAACAGATAGATATATAAATTTTTTTTTATTGGCATTACTTAAAAATACTAAAAATAAAAAAAAAAAAAAAAAAAAAAAAAAAAAAAAAAAAAAAAAAAAAAAACAGACATTAATTATTTTCAAAAATAGGTTCAAATTCTTTAACTAATACAAAAAAAAAAAAAAAAACTTTATTTTAAAAACAGATAGATAGATATATAAATTTTTTTTTATTGGTATTACTTAAAAATGCTAAAAAAAAAAAAAAAAAAAAAAGGCACATTTAAATGGAACTGAAGCAAGAAAGCAGGTAAGGTTAAGGTAACGAGAATAATTAAAACTAAATAGAAAAATTATTAAAAAAAAAAAAATAAAAAAATTTTTTTTTATAAGATTAAAAAAAAAAAAAAAAAAAAAAAAAAAAGTGATTCATGTATATATATATATACATCAAAATTTGATTTCGAATAAATAAAATTATTGAAATGTATATGGACGTTGGCTGTCTATTCTATACTGTGTAGATGATATATATATTAAATTAGCCTAGAAACGAGAAATTTTTTGTCTGAATTTAAAAAAAAAAAAAAAAAAAAAAAAAAAGAGAGAAATGAAACGAAACGAAAACGTAATGATTAAAATTTTTAACATTAAAAGGCATTGATTGATGATGTAGATTTTTGTTTTTTTTTTTGACAATTGGTAAAAAAAAAAAAAAAAAAAAAAAAAAAAAAATATAATAAAATGATCCCCTCAGAAAAACCCGACAGCCAGCTTAGGTTCCATCATTGAGGGAGGGCAAGAAAAAAAAAAAATTCCAACATCATATTTTTCTGTACTTATATATCTATATATCTTTATATAAATATATATATATATATATTTTTTTTTTTATTATTTTTATTATTATTATTTTATAGAGGTATCTATAATTTTTATTCCGTATAATATAATATAATATAATATAATATATAATAAATAAATAGGATTTATATATTTAAATAAATTTAATTGAAATGATTTATATATATATATAGATTATTATATTTTATAATATTTAGAAATGGGACTTTATAAAAAAAAAAAAAAAAAAAAACTTTAAATTGACCTTCATGTATTTTTTTTTTTTTTTTTGTATTGGTAATATAACTCGGTTTCTTTGAATAACTTTTTTTTTTTTTAAGAAGACAAGAAATTATTTATTTTATTAATTAAAAAATAAAAATATTTATATTTATATATTTATATTTATATGCTTCTTAATATATGAAATGTAGAAATGATAACATGATTATATTATTATTTAATTTAATTAACCTTTATTTATTTAATATAATATAAAAATAAAATGTTGAAGAAGGGAAAAAGTCAATAGCAAAGAATAAAATATAAAAGAAGAAAAAAAAAAAGTATTCTTTTATATAATTACTTTTTAATTAGAAAAAAAAATATTTTATAAAAATAATTAAGAATTATTTAGTTTAATATTATAAAAATAAGTATAATATAAATAAATAAAAAAGATTTATAATAATGTTAACAACATAAATATATATTATATATAAAAAAATATAATAAAAATATAATGAAATCATCATAAAAATTATAATAAAATAAAAAAAGAATAAAATAAAATAAAAATAAAATAATAAAAATAAAATAAAATAAAATGTTATAAGAAATGAATAGTAAATTATTTATTTTAATTTACTTTTGTTATTGATAAGAAAATAATGAATTTAATTAATAATAAAATAAAATAAAAATATTTTAATATAATATTTTTTATATAAAATTTTATCAAAATATTGTTTTAATGTAGGAAATTAATGTATTCAAATTTTATTCTCATGAACATATAAAATATAAAATTTTACTTTTTAATAATAGAAGTTAATTATTCAATTATTAAATAGATTAGAAAATAGAATAAATCTTTTAAAACTTTGTTCTTTTATAATAATAATAATAATAACAATAATAATAATAAAGTCTTTTTGTTTATTTTTTTTGAAGAAGAGAAGAAAAAGAAAAGAAAGAGGAGAATTTAATAATGAAGTATTAATAATATTAATATTAATAAATAAAACAAAATATATAAAAATTAACTAGTATAATTAATAAAACGTGTATATTAATTATTAGTGTTATTTTATGAAAAATTATTTTATTTTTATTTTTTATTTGAGGTTTAGGTTAAATAGATTAAAAACTATTATTTTATATTTTAAAGGGTAAAATATCAATAATAAAAGGTCACTTTTACACTTTTAATAAAGTAATAATAATGTGGTCTTGTTGGTATAAATTTTTCTTTTAAACTGGTTGTATCTGGAGAGAAATTTATCAAGTTATGGACTTTCCATAAAATTTATGTATTTGTATAGAATTTATGATATTATATAAATCTATTTTATATCACGTTATTTATCCTATGATAATGAATCCTATGATAATTTCATGATTTATTAATTAAATATTTTATATAATGATTAATAAAATAATAATTTTATTAATTATTAAAAGTTTTTTTTTTTATTTTTTTTCATTTTTTATATCAAAAGTTATTAACAAATTTTGTTTTTATATAAAATTTCACTTTTTGATTTTTATTTCTTTTATTTAATTATTTAATTATTTAATTATTTATTAATTTAATTATTTAATTATTTATTTAATTATTTATTTATTTATTTAATAATTTAATTATTCCAATATTTAATTATATAATTATTTAATTATTCCAATATTTAATTATTTAATTATTTAATTATTCCAATATTTAATTATTTAATTATTTAATTATTTAGTTATTTTGTTATTTATTAATAAATACTCTTTTTATTATTTAATGATTCCATTATTTATTAATAAATTTTGTAGAATACAAAAAAGTTTAAATTCATTAAAATTTTTTTTTGGTATTAAGTAAAAAAATTTTTTTTTAAATTTAATTAATTAATTAAATACCAAAAAAAAATTTTTTTTTCCTTTAAATCTTTAAAGAATGATGAGGATGTTCATCTTTTTTTTAAAAAAAAATTTAATGAATGATAAAAAATAAAAAAAATTATAAAAATTATAAAAATAATAATGATAAAAAAAAAAATTTTTTTTAATAAAATATAAAATATAAAATATAAAAAATATAAAATAAAAAATAAAAAATATAAAATATAAAATATAAAAAATAAAATATAAAATATAAAATATAAAATATAAAATAAAAAATATAAAATATAAAATATAAAATATAAAATATAAAATATAAAATATAAAATATAAAATATAAAATATAATATATAATATATAATATATAAAATATAAAATATAAAATATAAAATATAAAATATAAAATATAAAATAAAAAAATTTATTAATTATTTAATTATTTAATGGTATCAAATAGTTTTCATTACAAAAAAAAAAAAAAAAAAAAAAAAAAAATTTATTATGGAATAACAGAAATTATTTAATCAATCATTCAATAGGAATTAAAGTTAAAAAAAAATTATTGGAAAAGTTCTTAAAAAAAAAAAAATTTATAATATTTCAAATCAATTAAAAAAAAAAAAAAAAAAAATAAAAAAAAACTTCTTTTGATATTACCATAAAACTACTATTCATTATTGTTTGTTTATAAAAATAATAACTAATATGATTAATATGATTAATTAGATGCACAAACAAATAAATTATTTTATATTTTAAAAAAAAAAAGGAATATATAATGACATAATAAATTATAAAAAGAATTATTCAATATTTTTTTTAATTATTTATATAATTTTAATTATAAATAAATACTTATTTAAATATATTTCTATAAATAAATAAATTGGATTTTATCAATAAATAATTTTTATATATTTTAATTATATTTATAATATTTAGTATAAAAAAATTTAGAGTAAAAAAAAAAAAAAAAAAAAAAAAAATTGAAAATTATATAATTAATATTTAAATTAACAAAATAATTAATAAATTTAAATATTATAAATTCAAGTAATTATAAATTCAATTAATTATAATACTTAAATTTTTAATTATTTTGTTTTTAGTCTTTTCTCTTTCTCTCTCTTTTCTTATTTTTTGTAATCATAATAATATTTTGTGTGAAAAATAAAAAAACATTTTAAATATTATTATTTATTATATACTAGTGAATAAAATTGAATATCAGAATTGATTTTAATATTCTCGATTCAAAGAATTTTTTTTTTTTTTTACCATGATTGTTATTCCCATACATTTTTTTTACCATTAGTGGCAATAAAACTGAACTGATCTTCCATTTTTATAGATATCTAAATATGTTTCATAAATGATTTGTTCATTTTTCAGACTTAACAATATTCTTTTTTTTTTTTTCTCCAAGGAAGATTAATCCATTTAGGACCCCTTTTCAATTTTATAATGGATATAAATATCTTTTTTATCTTCAACACTTTTCAGCATTTTTGATTTTTTAAAGATGTATGTATAAATTTTAATACTTTTCTTTTTTTTTATAATAAAGAACAGAACAGATAATTATACTTTCTCGGTCATAAAAGTAATGTGTATATACCAAGGAAACCTTTTTCTTCATTGAAAACCTTACCACTTCGATCAAAAAAAATGAAACCATCTTGCCTATTAGAATTCTTTGAGTTTTGACGTTGACCATCAAAAAAAAAAAAAAAAAAAAAAAAGATAATATATAATAAGTTTTATTATTATTTTAAAACATCATCATTTATTATATCATAATCAACATTTTGACCTTTGAAAATAATCATTTTCATCCTAAAAAAAAGCATCCTTCCTTAGTCATTTATTGAATTTATCTCCAAAAAAAATGGAGATGTCTTTTTTTTTTTTTTTTTTTGTATTGGATAATTATTCTAAGCTATGTAATTGTTTAAAGTTTTTATAATTATAATTAGTAATAGATTAAATTTCACAATATCTAAGTGAGAGAAGTTATTGGTATAGCTTGAATATAACCTATAAACTTTATTTTTATTTTAAATTTTCAAAATTTATATTTTCTTTTTTTTTTTATTTTTTTTTATTATAAAAATATAATATTTCATATTCTATATTTAATTTTTTTTATCGTTTTATCTAACATTTATTATATAGTTTATATGTTTTCATTTTATATTTGAATTTTTTATAAATATATATACTTTTTATTCATATTATATTTATTAATCATATTATTATTTATTAATCATATTATTATTTATTAATCATATTATATTTATTAATCATATTATTATTTATTAATCATATTATATTTATTAATCATATTATTATTTTTTATTCATATTATATTTATTAATCATATTATTATTTATTAATCATATTATATTTATTAATCATATTATTATTTTTTATTCATATTATATTTATTAATCATATTATTATTTATTAATCATATTATATTTATTAATCATATTATTATTTATTAATCATATTATTATTTTTTATTCATATTATTATTTTTTATTCATATTATATTTATTAATCATATTATTATTTATTAATCATATTAAATTTTTTATTCATATTATTATTTTTTATTCATATTATATTTATTAATCATATTATTATTTATTAATCATATTATATTTTTTATTCATATTATTATTTTTTATTCATATTATATTTATTAATCATATTATTATTTATTAATCATATTAAATTTTTTATTCATATTATTATTTTTTTTAATTTTTTCTCAATTTTTTTTTTGGTATGGATTCTTTTTAATTTTTATATTTATTTTTTTTTATTTTTTATTTTTTGTTTTTTGTTTAACTTAAAAATAAAATAAAAATAAATTTATTTATTTCTCTATTTTTTATTTTTTATTTTTTATTGTTTTAATTAAAAATAAAATAAATTATAATTAAAAAAAAAAAAAATTTTTTTCTTTTTATTATTATTAATCACTTAAATAATGAATTAATTAAAAAAAAAGTAGATGGAAAATTTTTAATCCTAAAATTTTTTTATTTTTTTTTAATTTATTTTTAATTATTTTTAATTTTTAATTTTTATTTTTATTAATTTTTTTTTTAATTTAAATTAAAATTTTTTTTATTAAATTTTTTAAATTTTTTTTTTTATTTTAAAGATGGATGAAATTTATCCGATTTTGTTTTCTTTAGAAAATTCTTTAATTTAGAATTTAGAGAGAAAATAAAAAAAAAATTTTTTTAAAATTTTTTAAAATTTTTAAAATTAAAATTTTTTTTTAACTTTTTATTTTTTAATTTTTTTTTTTATTTTTATTGATTTAATTTAAGGGTTAGAAGACAAAAATATTTTTAATCTATCCTTCAATCAAAATATATTTAATAAGAGATAAAAAATATTATTAAAAGAAGAAAACGTTAACTATTATTTATTACTACTCTTTAACAACAAGAATAAAATTGAACTTTTAATCTTATATACATATCTCTATATATATAGATAAAATAAAAAAAAATAAAAAAGATGGAGATCTAAATGATAAATGATATTATATCATATAAAATAATTTTATTTTAATAAAGCGTTCTCTTCTATTTTTTGTGAGTTAAAAAAAGTTTTTCTTATTATTCTAAAAATTAAAAAAAAAAAAATTGGATTTTTTTTTCAAAATTTTTTATTTTTATTTTTTTATTTTTATTATTTTATTTTTATTATTTTATTTTTTTGTTTTATTTTATATATATTTAATTTATTTTATTTTATTTTATTATATTTTACTTTATTTTATTATATTTTATTTTATTTTATTTTATTTTATTTTATTTTAATTTATGAATCAAAATTTAAAAATTTTTAAAAAAAACAATTTTTTTTTTTTTTTTTTAAAAAAAATAAATAAAAATAAAAATATACATTATAAATCATTTGAAAAAAAAGTCCTCATTTTCTGTTTTAATTATTTTTCCTTTTTTTTTTTTTTACAATCTCTTTATTTTCTTCTTCTAATTTTTTTTTTTTTTTTTTTTTTTTTTTTTTTAGTGAGTCTTCCTTTTTTTAAGATATTCCCCTAGGTCATAAGAAAAAAAATTTTTAATATATATATATAAATATTTTTTCTTTTAAACAAACTCCTATTTTTTTTTTTTACAATCTCTATATTTTCTTTTTCCTATGGTTTTGGTCATAAGAAATTAAAAAAAAAATTAATATATTTTCTAATTTTTTTTTTTTTTTTTTTTAAGAAAATTTTTATAAAAAATTAACTAATTTTGACTTAGATTTTTTTTCGTTTAACATAGACACTCAACAATGATAGACTGAGCTCCACTCTTGGTCTTGGTTCTTCATCGACACCAAAATAGTATGTCAAAAAAAAAACAAAAACAAAAACAAAAAAAAAACCAATGAGGATCTGATACGTTTATAGGAAAAAGATTGAAGGCCCGATGGTCTATCCTCTTCCTTTCTCTTTAATCTCATTCCA
>JACVTC010000070.1:902500-905000 GCA_016946835.1 Neocallimastix lanati (nom. inval.) | reverse complement strand
TTGATAGTAATCTACGAACCCGGCAAGAAGAATGTGCTTGCAGATGCGCTCTCGAGATTAAAATCTTCCAATTCGATAGTTTCAACTATCTTGTCGGAGATCAAATCTATTGATGAAGGAAACTTACTGAATCCTATTAAGAGCAAAATTTATTACAATAAATGATGAAGAATATTACTTAGACAATTGGTACTTATAGGAAGGTAATTAAATAATGATAATCAAAAGCTACAACTAAATACTTGATACACACAGAGTTGGTCACGAAAGGTGTATTCAAGACATATACAATCGTCTAAAAAGAGACTATTTTTTTTGGATAAACATGATCTTAGACGTTAAATACATTATCAACACATGTGATAAATGTCAAAAAATTCAAGCCTCAACCATAAAATGCTTACGTTGAAATCATTCCAACCAAACCCGGGTAGACCTTTCACAAAAGTAGGACTAGATAATCATAGGCCCGCTGCCTCAGACTAACAAAGGGAAACCAATACATTATATTATAGTATTGGTCGACTACCTGACAAAATGGGTTGAAGCTAACCCACTTTCTACCATCGAATCTAGGAATGTCATTAGTTTCCTAATGAAAGTATTTTACACGTCATTTAGGTTTAGATATAATTGGACTTCTAGAGAAAACATCAAACAATAATAAGTATATTTTTAGTAATGGTGGACTATTTTATTAAAATGGGTAGAAGCCGAGCCAACTGAAAATGTAACTTCAAAAAGATGTAATAAAAATTTTTTAATTAATGTATTCTCTCGTCACATGGTGTGCCTCAAAACAATTACAACTGATAATGGTGTTCAATTCAACTCCGATAGGACAAAAAATGTTCCTAGATCTTTATGATATATATGTGAAGTTCAGTACCACTTATCATCCAGAAACGAAATGGTCTTACAGAAAAACCGAAATAAAGAAATTGGAAAACTACTACTTAGACTTTTTTGGAAATAAACAGAAAGAAATAGGACAAAGTCTTTACCTTCTGCTTTATGGGCTCTTTCGTACAACCAAAAAATTTCGGTTACTAATCACTCTAAGCTTTGAACTTGTTTATGGACGAGAAGACCAACAACCCTTTGACATAGCTGCGAGACCAACTAAAGGTTGTAAACAAATCTTCGGATGAAATTATTATTGGAAAAAATTTGCCAATCAACTACTTATGGACTGTGGAAGCTACGGCCAATATCAAAAAATGCAAATAAATACTGGGCTACTCATAGAGAACAAAAAGAATAGTATGAATCAGGCCAAAAAGAATAAAACCTGGGTGATTTAGTCTTAGTAAGGAATTTTTACTCGAACCAAGTTAGAACCATACTTTGTTGGACCACTCCCAAGTAATTAAGAAACAATTCAACACAGTAACATTGGCCAGATCCTAAGTCAAGTATACAAATGAACTGCCATGTTCACTTGAAGAACATAGTCAAGTTTAATTCAGCTTCTGTATAGCTTGAGTCTTAGCGAGGGCATCTTGTTTAAGGAATGAACAAATAATGTTAATTTTATTATTTTTCATAAAAATAACTTAACCACTAAAATTAAATTATTTATTTCTTTACTTGGAGAACTTTTCTTATGTTCTATTACTGCCAAATTATTACTAATATTAAATTTATTATTATTAATATAAAATACTATATTATTAATATCAATATTTTATTATTAAAAATAATACTATATTATTAATATCAATATTATTATCAATATTATTATCAATATTATTATCAATATTATTATCAATATCTAGTTTTATTAATATAATTTATTCTATCAATATTTTATTATTAAAGAAAATTCTATTTTACAAATATTACTAATACAGATAATTTATTACTAATAAAATTAATATAATTAATAATGATTTAAAAATATTTTATTTAAATTCATGATCCTAGTCATTAAAATTTAGTGATACTTCCTTCCAAAATACACCTCATTTATAATAATAAATAATATTAATAATAAATAATAATCTAAAATACTTTTATTTAAAAATAGTATTAAAATTAAATGATACTCTATTACTAATAGTTCTGTAAAAATAATAAAATTATTTTTAAAATATATTATCACTACAATTAATAACAAATAGTTTAGAATTTAATAATATATAATAATTACTTATTATAATAGAATAGATTATGAATTTATAATTTAAATACAATTCAAACATGTAACTCTAAAATATTATAAAGAAATGGCTTGACCATTTCTAACGATAAAAAAAAAATATAAATAGATGAGAAAATTGTATATTGAAAAATAATCAATCAAATCAATGAATTAAAAAATCAAAAAGATATAATCTTATTATAAAATTTAATTTTAGTTTTAATTGAATAAATTTTTATTAAATAAATAAATAAAAAAATAAAATATTTTAAAAAGATCTATTTTAATTTTTAATTTTTTTTTTTTTTTTTCATTCTAGTGTTTACTTCTATATTTATTATTAATCTGTCCCGAACC
>JACVTC010000070.1:757500-897500 GCA_016946835.1 Neocallimastix lanati (nom. inval.) | reverse complement strand
GAATAATTTTCTTTGTTTATTGAATTTTCAAGGAATTCTTGGATTTTTTCTTCATCATAATTTTTTATAAATAAATCAATAATTTCACTATATTTAAAATATTTATAAAAATTATCTTTCCAATAAGAAAATTTTATTTTAATAAATTCTTTAATTTCTTTATTTTTTATTTTTAATTCATTATTATCAACAATTAGATAACCAAATTTAATAAATAAAGTCCAAATGATATCTCGGTTGTTATTTATATATTCTTTTTTTAACATTTCAAATTCTAATAATTTGGGAATTGACTTTTCAATAAATCCATTTTGTAAAAGGTAATCTATATCTTTAATCATAATATAATCAAAATCATTGTTAAATATTATTTCAAGAAATTTATTTTTTTGTGATAAAAAAAAATTATTATCATTATCATTATTTTTTGATTCTATCAATTTTTGTGAAGAAAGAAATTTTTTAATAGAATTTATTATACAAAATAAATCATAATATTTAACTATATTACTATTATTATTATTATTATTATTACTATTATTATTATTATTATTATTATTATTATTGTTATTATTATTATTATTATTATTATTATTATTATTATTATTATTATAAGTCAAAGATGTTGAAATAATAATATTTACTTTATTTGCATGATTGTTATAGGTTGGATTTATAGATGAATTATCACTTGTATTAATATTACAATAGTTCTCAAATTCTTCACTTTTATTTTCAAGTTTGAATTCAAACAAAAGTTTTTGCAATTCTAAATCTGTTACACTAAAATATTTATTATATTTATTGTTAGCTAAAAGGTAATCAAATGAATCAAAAGGTTTAAAAAATCGAACATCAATTTTACCAGTAATGAATGATTTAAATATATATCTTTTATTTTGAAAAATATTTGATAATAATTCCTGATTAAAAAAATATAAATCATTAAAAAAAGGAGTATTTAATGAATCAAGAATAAGTGAATCATAATTGTCTATTAATAATATAATTTTCTTTTTGAATGTATTATACAAATATTCACATAAAATACCAATGGAATCCTCTAAATCATAAATATTTGCTTTACAATTTTTAAATTTTTTTATCATTTCTTTTTCATAGTCGGATAAATTTTCATTTTTAATGTTCCCGTAATAGCTATACAATTTTTGGACAAAACGTTTAAAATTTTCAATTGTTTCATCAAAGCTTTTTTTTAAATAAATATCATCAAAATTAATATAAACTACTGGAAATTTTCCTTGATAAAGATCAATATAACTTTCACCATCTTTAGTTTCTTTAGCTATGTTTAAATTTTCAAAAAATTTTTTGTTTTCATTGTTATTTTCGTCTTTGTAATTCATTTCAAAAAAATAACGCAACATATTTAGATTAACAGTCTTTCCATATCCAAAGGGTACGGTAACACATATTATTGATGATATTTCCTCTATAAAATCCTTGATTAGTAAGGTTTTATCAATATAAAAATTAGAACATAAAAATTTTTTTATTAACTCGTTTTCATCAATTATCTTTCTCTTTTTTTCATTATTTTCTGATCTAAAATCATTTTCATTTTCATTTGATCGTTTCATTTTTTTTTTTTTTTTTTTTTTTTGTCACTCAATATTTTATTATTATTATCTAGTATTTATATAAAAACAATTCAGTTATCTATTATTATTGTTATTATTTTTAAAATTAATTAATTAAAACGAAAAAAAAATAAAAAATTAAGTATTTCTCATTTATAATTAATCAAAATGTAAATAAAAATAAATAATTAAATTTATTTTTTTTTTTTTTTTTTAAGAATTTGAAACTAAAATATTACAATAATATAATAAATAATTAATAATAATATTTTTTTGACATTGACTATATATATAATATTAATTATTTATTATTGATATAAAATGAAAATAAAAACTTTAATTATTTTATTAATAATTACATAAAAATAAATTAATTAATCATCTGATTTAATTATCATATGATATATAAATTGGAAAATTGGAAAATTGGAATGTGGTCGCATTTCGCCAATTTTTAAAATACAAATTTTCGATGGGGTGTTGCATTTCGAAATTTTTTATTACAAAAATTTGTATTTTGTTGTATGGCTTAAAGATTTTTAATTTTAAGTCACGTCACTTAATTTTATTAAAATTTTAATGAATAATAATTAATTAATTAATATAAATATATATATAAAAAAAAAAGATTAAAAATGTTTATTTTTTTTTATTTAAGTTTTTCTTTAAAAAAAAAAATTTATATATATATATATATATTTAATAATATTCTTTTCTACATGTCATTTCATATTCATCTCTTTTTTTTTTTTTTTTTTTTTTTATATATTTACACTTAAAATTAATTTTATTAAAAAAAATAAAAAAATAAAAAATAAAAAATAAAAAATAAAAAAATAAAAAATAAAAAATAAAAAATAAAAAATAAAAAATAAAAAATAAAAAATAAAAAATAAAAAAATAAAAAAATAAAAAATAAAAAAAATAAAAAATAAAAAAATAAAAAAATAAAAAATAAAAAATAAAAAAATAAAAAATAAAAAAATAAAAAATAGAAATAGAAACTGACGGATTTAAATCCATTAATAAAAAAAATAAATAAAAATAAAAATAAGAACTGACGGATTTAAATCCATTAATAAAAAAAATAAATAAAAATAAAAATAAGAACTGACGGATTTAAATCCATTAATTTAAAAAAAAAATTTTTTTTTACCTTTGGTGGTGGGGATGAACATTTTTTTTCGTATTTATTAATTTAGTTTTAGTATATGAAAAATAATACATAATTATATAAACAAAATTTATTAAAATTAAATAATTAATTTATGAATTAGTTAATTTAATTTAATATAAAATTAAAGAAATAATTAATAATAGTAGATTATTTTTTTTTTTTTTTTACTGATATAATGATAAATGTAGAAAGGCTTTACCTATTTATTTTTATCATTTTGTCAAAAAGTATAAATAGATGAAATTTTTCAAAAATTAAAATGTAGATTTTAATAAAAAAAAAAAAAATTAAAAAAAAATAAAATAAAATAAATAAAATTCTAATATTATCCCAAACCATAACATAACAATCAACTACAAGATAGAGTAGTAAGACAATGTACAATATAGTAATCAAATAAACAACAGAAAAAAAAAAGCGGTTAGTAAGAGTAATTGCAATAAAAAAACAAATATTAAGGGAATCTGTTTTCACTAACGAAAATGTAAAAAAAAAACTACTATTAAAAGTAATATACGAAATTTTGATGATACTGATTCTAGTTATGATAATAAATATAAAGAATTATCAGATTCAGTAGAATATTCAAATTACTTATCCGAAATATTTAGAAGCACTGATGACTTTTCTGAAAATAGCAAATTTGAAGAAGATATTGATTCTGCTGTATCTTTGGAAGATATTTTCTAATAAAATGGAAAAGACAGTAAAATTATTTAAAAAAAAAAAAAATTTTATGTTTAAATCGCCGAATTTGAAAATATATTAATAAAATCTAAAAAAAAAAGAAGTAAAAGACATACCAATAAATCTAAAAATGGAAATTCGATTAAAATCGCCTTCTAAAATCTTGGATTCATTATCAAAAAAAAGGAAAAAAATTGCTAAATTTAAATATCAAATAATTTTATATTTTATTTAATATTTATGTTTAGAATCAAAATTAAAAGAAAAATGAGAGAAGAAGGTTAGGGTTAATTTATATGTAGGTATAGGTATATGTATATATAATAAAAAAAAAACTAAAAAGATTTAATAAAATAACTAAAATATAAAAAATAAATGCAAAAAATTATTAAATAATAAATTTATATATTATTGGTTAATAATGTATAAATTTAATGAAAAAATAAAAATTAGATAAAATACTAAAAAAAAAAATATTTAAAAATTTAAATAATAATTATTTTATGACGACAATACCAAATAACTCATTAATAACCAATAGTAACAATAGTAACTATAACAACATGACACCTACAAAAAAAATTTCCTAATCAAGAAGATCAATCTCATGTATATAATACAGAAATTGTGGCGGCAGCTACAAGGAAATCAAAACCAAAATTAAATAAAGTTAAACCATATGATAAAAATTAATACAAAAAATAATTTAAAAGATCAACCTACCCCTATAATTACGTCAGCAATGAGTCGTAATACTAATTTATCTATTAGTAATAATAATATTAATAATAATAGTAATAATAACAGTATTAATAATAATAATGTTAATAATAATATTAATATTAATAATAATATTATTATTAATAATAATAGTAATAATAAAATTAATAATAATAATAAAATTAATAATAATAATGATAGTAATAATAATAATATTAATAATAATATTAATAATATTAATAATAGTAATAATAAAAATAATTATAATAATATTAATAGAAATCAAAGTGTCATACCTATACAAGATGATATTGAAATGCTTAGGGAATCTGAATTAGAAGAAGAAGAAGATGACAATAATATAAACTATAGTGAAACAAAGGATAAAAATAAGAAAACTGTGAAATTTTTCTCTAAATGAAAGTGAATTAGTTAATAACACTAAAGATAATCATAGCACCACAGAAAAATTAGAATATTTAGATCCTTCCTTCATTACTGAAAAGAATATTAATTAATGCTAAAAAGAAAAATAAACAAGAACGTATCAGAGAAATTAGGGAACAAATTAATGATAATAAAGTGAAAACCAATTCTCAAGAATTACCTATAAATAACAAGGAACGTCACATAAATTTGATGAAAGACTTTTGAAGAATACTGCATTCAAGATTTAGTTAAAGAAGTAGCTTCTACTGAAGTAAATTACCAAGCTAACATATCTTTTGGATCTATTCCCTAAATTTCGATCTGAATTTATGAAGGCCTTAAAACTTACCCCCTAAAAAAAAAAAAATACAGTTACTAATGTCATGACAATAAATTAGCAAGAATAAAAAAATTATTAAAGTGAATGGATTTGTCGAGAATAAATCATGTGAAATATTTTTTTGGATTCTTGTGCTAGCCTTAATGCTATAACAAGATCCACATTAAATAAAATAAAAAAATTAACAAACCTGCTATTGGGACCATCTCGGAAACAATTTTTTTTACAAGCATATTCTAATTCCACTATTGCTAGTGAAGTAGTTGAATTAAAAATTTCCATTAGGTGTAAAAATGTTCGTTGAATATTTCAAGGGTTATTGAAAAAGATGATAATTTTTGATGTTCTTAATAGGTTGTCGATTCTCTTTAAGAAAAATAGATTTGATATCAATCTAGTTAAAAGATAAAATTATTTTTATATTGATGAAAAAATAATAATTCTACTGAATTAGCTGATCTATACTATGATATTGACTCACCTATTCCGAATCCAGAAGATCATGCTCAAGAAGAGCCTATTGAACAGAACCCTATATTGATAACAGTAACTGTTGTAAATGACGAAAATAACGATGCAAATGATTCTGATACAATTAAACAAAATATAATTGATGAAATTATATAAACTATACCTGAAAATTTCAAAAAAAAAAAAAATAGTGAATGAATTATTTTATAAAAATTTTGATATTTATAGCAATAAAAACAGATGATCCTGGTAAATCGAAATTTCTCCCTCATAGGATCGAACTAGTGCCAGGTGCCCAACCAATAAAACAAAAAAATCATATAGAATACCTAAATCTTTCACATAGATGTATTAAAACAAGAATTAATAATATTAATTAAAAAAAAAAAAAAAAAAAACCTTATTGAACCTTCTTTCTCGTCATGGTCTTCACCGGTGGTACTTGTTCCAAAAAAAAAAAAAAAAAAAAAAAATGGTAAACAAATGGCGATTGTGTGTGGACTATTGCAAATTGAATAATGTTACTATTAAAGGATGCTTATGCCCTACCATTAATCGATGATATCTTTAATTACATTGGCAATAATTCCCCAAATATTAATCTACTGTTGATTTTGTTTTCTGGGTATCATCAAATACCCATGGCTGAAGAAGATCAAGATAAAAACAGCCTTTAACCACTTTGTTTGGAATATTATAACTTCAGAGTCATGCCATTTGGATTATGCAACGAACAGAATTTTTTTTTTTTTTTTGGACTTAATTGGTGTTTGCGTTTTTATTTATATTGATGATATTATTGTATTTTCAAAAAAAGCATTAGAAGATCATAATAGTGATTTGGGTAAAGTTTTTAAAAATTTTTTAAATGATAATGAATTTAAAAATAAATATTGAGAAATGTACCTTTTTTTTAAAAATAAAGTTACGTCACTCTCCTCGGTCACCTTCTTTCTACCGAAGGTTATTTCTCCCATTCCTGAGAAGGTCAAAAGTTATTATAAACTGGCTGGCTGGATTCCTCCTAAAGACAAAAACTCAATTGCGAATCCTTCCCTTGGCGCTATTGGTTATTACGGAAAGTTTATTTTCAACTTTGCTCAAGTTGCATATCCATTGTTCCAATGACTTAAAAGAAAGATGTTCCTTTTTATTTGGTCCTGAGGACTGCAACAGTCGCTTTTCGAAGAACTGAAAAAATAAATTAGTTAAGTGCCCCTATCTTAACACCTTCCTGACTATAAGAAACCATTTTATTATTCGCATGGACGCATTAAGGATAGGGCTTAGGTGGTGTTTTTACTTTCAAGTTAAAGATAATATAGAGGTTCCAATCTATTTTTGAAAGTAGATCCCTTTTCCCTTTTCGGAAAATAACCACAGTGTTACTGACTTGGAAGGAAAGCCTGTGTTCCACTGTGTAAGGAAGTTCAAAGTGTTTTTCTCACCGGTAGCCCTTTTGTAACGACCCTATAATACTGATCAAAAGCCCCTAGTCAGTATTTTTTTTTTTTGCTAACAAAGAACCTCTTACTAGCCTCCATCTTAAATGGGTAAACTGACTTCTGTTACCCATTTATCTTCATTGTAATAAATTTATTGCTGAATTCCACAAGAAGTATCCAAGTAAAACCAAAACCTAAGACGTCTGGAATCCGTCTTTAAGGGAGAGAGTTATAACAGAATCAATAATTACAATTATTTTATTATTTGTTAAAATTTTTTCGTGGTAAGATTATTGTTAAAAATTTAAAATAGGTAAAAAGATTATAGTTAAAATCTTATTGGGTGGTAGGTTAGATTCTAGCTAAATCTTTCCTAGTTTGGGTTAAATTGGTCAGGTCAAGATGTTTCTTTATTAATTATAACAATTTAATTTAAATTTAAATAATAAATAACACACACAGAGTTTTATAATTAAGAATTCGATCCTTAAGATTTATGTTTTAGTAGAACTTTATTTAAAATATATTTTAATAATAAATTTTACTAAGATTAATATAAAAATTATTTATTGTTATAATTAATTCATTAACTTTATGTTAATTGGTTAATAAGGTTAAATGTTAATTAGTTAATAATCTTACAAGGAATTCAAAATATGGAATTTCAAATCCTTTTTATACTAAACTAAAATAATAATTAACAATATAATTAAATAATGCATTTTAATCTTAATATATTCATTACATGTATTATAAACTATATAAAATATAATAATAAAATAATATGGATAAGAATCTTTTAATACAATAACTCTATAAATAAAATATTATTAGACTATTACTAATAACTAATTCTGTATTTTTAATTAATAATATTTGTTCATAAAAAAAATTAATAATATAATTTCCAAGTTAAGAGATTTTATCTAATATAAATTTCTAATTAATAATCTAGGGTCTTAATTAAATAATTAAATTGTTTTTTAGATATTTAAAATATCTTTAAAGTCCAATATCTCATCATCTAGTTGTCCAATAAGGTTTGATTTTAATATATGTTGTAGTTCTCGTCCGTAGCTTTCTAATGAATATAATTTTAACTGGAATAATCAATATCATATTTCCATTATTTGTTGAGTTGTCGTTGTTTTTTCCTCAAGTTATTTATATTAAATCCTTAAGGGTTAAATTAAATTAAATTAAATGATCTTTAATAAATAATTCCAATCCCTTTGTTTTCTGATTATTTTAATGTTTCTAATATTTATTTTTATAATTAAAATGGAATTAAAATAATTTTTTGTCAATAACTAAATTAAATTTCAATTGATCTAATAGTGAATTTTAATCTCAAATCCACTAGTATTCGTGACATTATTGTTAAGATTTTGATATATTTTATGTTTTAAATTTAAATAAAATAATATGTTTTATTAAAATTTTACAAAGTCAATATGTCTATATAGTAATATGCTATATAGATATATAATAATAATAATAAATATTTAAATGGTTTAGTTTAATAAAAATTTATTTATAATAAACTTTAATAATTAAAATTATTTAATTATTTTTATTTATATAATAATTTCTCTTTATTTAATAATTAAATATCTATAAACTATTATTATTAAGGTAATTTTACAATAACCTTACAAAGAGCATAAAAGATAGGTTTTTACATCTTTCTTTTATACTTTGTTAAGTTACATAATAATAATAATATTTAATTATAAGATATTAATAATATACTAATTGTAACGAAACTCATAATGATACTGTACCACCACCATAAATACCATAATTTAGTGAAATTTAGGTTAGTGAAATCTTATTGGTTAATAATAATTTAATAATATTATATATAGTTAGTAAATAATAATAGTTTAAAGAATGGTTCTTTTTTTTTAATATTAATTTAGTTTTATTAATAATTTAACCTATAAGCATGTTTATTAGTATAGTTTAGTGTAGTTTTATATTTAGTTTACATTAATAACATAAGAGATTTTAGTAATTAATTATATTTTATTGAATGATTTAATTATATTTTAACTAGTTAACAAATATTTATATTGATGATGTATTTTTTATGGATGAATGATAATAAATAAATAAAATAAAATAAAATAAATATTAAAGAGTGAATATTATTATTGTGTGTATTATTCTATATAATATTAAAATATATTATTTTGTCAATAATTCCCTTCTGACAACGTCCAAACAAATAAAATTATTTAGATACACCTTTAAATATAAAAGATACGTTTCAAAATTGGTGGAGAATCCGGGCGCTGTCAGAAGTAAAAATAATATGAAAATAATAAAATAATAAAAATACTAATGTGTAAATAAACAATAAAATATTTATAATAATAAAAAAAAATGAATATACAACAAGTGATAAATAAACTACCCATATTAGAACAATATGGAGTAGATATAAATGGATAGCTTAAATGATTTCAATAGAATAATGGAATTATATGATAAAAATAAGTCTGAAAGAAAATTTACTTTCTTAAAAGAAGGTGTGGAATTTGAATTAAGAGAGGAACTTATTATTAAAAGAGAAAAATAATGTTATTCTTTAGCAAGAAGAAATAAAATATGTAATTGGGTAAAGATAATTATAATATCCATGATAATGAAAATAAAAATAATGTGTATAATGAAAGAACTGCTTGTGGCAATTCAAATTTTAAATTTAATAATTGTTATAAAAATAATTTATTTGGTAAAAATTATAATTATCCGAATAAACGTATTATTTATAATAAAAGAGAAAATAAACAAAATAATAAAAATATTAATTATTATTTTATTTTATTTTATTTTATTTTATTTTATTCAATCTGTACTTTATATTCATATTTATTTTATTTTATTTTATTCAATCTGTACTTTATATTCCTATTTATTTTATTTTATTTTATTTTATTCAATCTTTATTTATATGGTTGCATTCTTTATTTATTTATTTATTTATTTTTTTTACAAATAATTGAAAAACTAATTTTTCAAAATTAATAATTAAGAATAATATTGGATAATTAATATAATTATTTTAATTATATAATTAAATAATATTTAAAAAAAAATATAGAAATGGAAGAAAAAATCTAAATATTAATATAAATGAGTCTAACAAAAGAAAAAAAGCAATATTTTATATGCTTCTTGTTCTTTATTTCTTAATATTGCAAAAGAAGTAGTGTAAAAACTATCTAATCCTTTAGCATAAATTCTTGTAATAAATATTTAATAACTAAATTTAGGGGAAATAAAATATATAAAATATATACCATCAAGAAATATATCATCATTATATTTCCTAAATAATTTTATTTGAAAAGGGGATTAAAAAATTATTAAATTATAATTTTTTTTAATTTCATAAAATTTTCACCTCGCTTTGTTTTATAATATTCAAATTCTTTAGGAATTTCAGCAAATGTTGTTCCATTGGATGGTAGTTTTTTTTATTTAAATTTCTTGATATTTGGGATTTAATTGAATTATATTCTGGATATATATAAACCCCATTTATTTAGAAATTTTATTATATAGGGGTTTTTATTTTTATACCAAAAGGAATTGAATGTTTTTTAAATTCTATCTTTAATTTAATTTTTCATTATAGATTGAGATACAAAGTATTCCATTTCAGGATGATTATGTAAACTATCATATTTTTAAGATTTCTTTCTTATCATTTAAAATAATAAAAGATTTATATTTATTTATTTTTTATATTCGGTACATTTATAAACTTTGGAATTATCTTTTCTTATCTATGAAAAATTAAATTTATATTTTTTTATTAATAATAGTTTATAATTGAACCAAAAAAAATTTTGAATTGTGATTTTGAAAGGGACATATCTAAAGCAGCAAAAACAATATTTCCTAATACAAATATTAAATATTGCATTTTGCATTATAAAAAATCACTAGAAATTAAAAAAAAAATTAAATAGGCTATAATAAAGTAAAAAAATGATAGTAATATATTTATATTTATTATAAATCTATTTTAAAATTACCATTGATAAATCCTGTATACATTATACCTATTTGATATTTATGTTATAATTAAAATTAAATCCATTAAAAATAATTATTGTCAATTTTTAAAGTTTATAGAATATTTTTTATAAAACATATTTAGTTGGTTATGATTTGAAAATTTGTAATTATTATAATAATATAGAACCTATAACAAACAATGCCTCAGAATCACTCAATAATTATTTAAATAATTTAGTTCCAACAAAGCCATTTTATTATGAATTAATAGATAAATTAAATAAACTTGAACATTTATCATATTATGATTATCAAAGAAAAATAAGAGGAATTTGGAAAATAATAAAAAAAAAAAAAGAGCAATAAATAAAGCTAATGAAATCACTGTCTTAATTGAACGCTACAAAAAATATTGAAACCGAGTTAATTAATGCTAAATGTTGATAGAAATAATACTACTGATTTGTGGTTTGATTGTTAAACTGATTTAAATAATATAATATAAATATTGCTTTATAATAAATAACTAAGAAATGAGGAATGACCAACCGAAATCATCAGAATTCTGTCATTAAAAAATTTAATTTATAAAGCTTATTAAATTTATACAATTTAAATAAATATTCAAATACAATGTATAATTAATAGTTTTATCATTATAATTATTATTTTTTTTAATAATTTTTAAATAAAAGAGTCATTATTAATAAAATTTATATTTTTAATAGCATTTATTATTTTAATAACATTTATATTTTTATATAATTCTTTTATTAATAGCATTTAAAATAAAAGAATTAAAATCATAAAATCTAACCATTCTATGATTTATTTAATTATTCACTTATTAATTAATTTAAAAATTGAAATAACAAAATAATACAATAAAATAATATTATGTAGCACAAAATAACTAAAGACACACATATATATCATGTGAATATTGGCATAATGCAACCTCCCCCATATATCATTTCTGATCTAAAATAAAATAGGTGTAGTTAACCTATTTGTATATATTTAATAATCATTATTAAATTTTTATATCTTTTTGATAATAATTTTTATAATATATTAATTATTCATTATTATATTATAATGACTATTATAATATCTATTAAATTACATATTATTTTATCATCTATTGAATTATATATTTATATTATATAATATTATATAATATATTATTATGTATTATTTTATATTTATTTTATATTCTTACATATAATATATATTTTTTAAATATAGATATTATATTCTTATAGATATAATTTATATTATATGTTTAAAATGTTAATTTTATATCTATTAAATATATATTTATTAAAAATGTTAAATTTCCTTAATAGCAACCAATTTCTAATAAAAATTAATTAGAAGTAGGTTTTTTTTTAATTATTTTAGGAAAAGTAATCATAAATTAAATAACAATAATCACTCTAATTATTATAATTAAACGATAGCACATAAAAGTCACGCATATCATTTATAATATCACGTGAATTGATTATTAATGTGATATTCTTTATGCTGTAGTCTGATTTAATGAAGTGTATTTTTAAGTTATTAATGATTTTTAATTAATATTTTATTATTATTTTATCATTGACAATAACTAATTTCAACTAAAAGAAAAACAAAAAAAACAAAAACAAAGAATAAGAAATAATATGAATTATATTGAAAAGTATATAATTATATCTTCTTATAAATAAATATAATAAATAAGAATATAATAATATTTTAATATGAATACTATATCAATAATATAAACTATTATATTAATTATATAAACTTAATAATTATAAACTTTAATAATAATTTAAAATAAAAAGTATAATTTAATATTTATGAAATATAAATAATAAGATAAAATATAAATAATAATATAAAATATAAATAATAAGATAAAATATAAATAATAAGATAAAATATAAATAATAATATAAAATATAAATAATAAGATAAAATATAAATAATAAGATAAAATATAAATAATAAGATAAAATAAATAATAAATATGAAATATAAATAATAATATAAAATATAAATAATAATATAAAATATAAATAATAAGATAAAATATAAATAATAAGATAAAATATAAATAATAAGATAAAATATAAATAATAATATAAAATATAAATAATAATATAAAATATAAATAATAAGATAAAATATAAATAATAAGATAAAATATAAATAATAAGATAAAATATAAATAATAAATATAAAATATAAATAATAAATATAAATTATTATAAATAATAAGATATAAATTTGGAATATCTGAATATATAAATATTCAAAATATTCCAAAATATGTTTTGCTTACACCTATTTAGTTTATATCATTATTTATCATAAAATAACTAAAAAAAGTTTTAATATTTCACACCTCAGTACTTTTTTTTTTTTATAATTATTCACACAATATATTTATTAGCAAAAATTTGTATTTTTTTTTTTTTTTTTTAAATAATGTATAATAATTTGTATAGAAGTGATTTCCTTTTATCAAAAAATAAAAAAAAAAAAAAATGGATGTAAGAAATATAAATGTACATATTAAACCAATATATGATATTACTTTTAAAAATTTATTTGGAGTAGAAGGAAATGAATTAATTTTAATCCATTTTTTAAATCAAATATTGGGACGTAATAAAAATAATGAAATTGTAGATTTAGAATATTTAAATGTAGAAAAAGTTGATAATATTGGATTAATAACAAATAAGAAAAAAAGAGGAAGACTTAGTACCAAGGTACCGAAATATTTCACTAAAACTAGTAAAATGGATATTCATGATAATGATAATAATGAAATGAACAATATTAATAATAAAAGTGTTTTATTTTATAATAATTTTCAAAATTTTTTAGATTTAAGATTAGATGATCTACTCAATTGTTTTAATGAAAACGTAAATAATCTATTAGAAAAAATATTAGAAATCGAAGATATTACTTTAAGAGAAGACATTAAAGAACAAATAAATAATATTTTAAAAAAATATAAAACAAACAATAATGAATATTTTAATATTGAAAATAATGAAACAACAAAAGAAATAAATAGGCTTAAAAATTATATGGCAGATTTATTTAAACCGGAAGAAAATGATAGTGTGATAAATATGGAAGCAACAACAAAAGATGATGAAAGGATAAACATTGAAATTCAAATTAATGAAGATCGTGAAATGTATAAAAGAACACTTTTTTATGCTTCTAAAATAATTCATCCATCATTACTTTTTGGTAATAAATATAAAAAAATTCCTAAAGTCGTCATGATAAATATATTGAATTTTAATTTATTAAGTAATACGAAAGAGGAAATGACTATTCCTCATTGGGAATTTACTTTAAAAGATAAAAATACAAATGAAGAAAAAGGTTTTAAAGATTTATTAAATATTCATTTCATTGAGTTACCTAAATACAAAGAATATGCAGTAAAACATAGGAATAAAATGATTAACAATTATTCATGGATCCTTTTTTTAAATGATCCTAACGATGAATATTTTAAACGAGACGATATACCCGAAGTATTTATTAATGCAAGAGAACAATTATTTCTTTTACAAGCTGATCCTGATTTTATAGAATTATACGAACAAAGAGAAAAAGAAATAATGGATGAAAAATCAAAAATGGAAGGGAAATATGATGAAGGTTTAATAAAAGGTAAAAAGGAAGGTGTAATACAAGGTAGAAAGGAAGGTGAAAAAAAAGTAGAATTAAAATATTTAATGAAAAGTTTAAAAAAAGGTGAAAAATTAAAAGAAATAAAAGATGATTATAAGGAAATATTTACAGAAGAAGAATTAGAAATAATAAATTGTTTTGTTGAAGATAAATCTTATAAAATCAAAGATTTAGCTTTACAATTAGATTTGGACGAAGATATCATCTTAGAAGTTTGTGAAAAAGTTAATTTAGATGTACAAGAGAGAAAAGAAAAAAAACGGAAAATCAAAATAAAATATTTTTGAGCTACTTCCCTTGTAGACAATTTTTTTTTCTTCAACTTGTGTGTAATAATTCAATGTTTCTTTAATTGATCCTACTACTAAATTTATATTATTTTATTTATTTTTATTTTTATATAATTTTCATATTATATGACATATGTAATTCACAGGTATGTAATATAAAATTTTTAATTAAACAATATAAAATAATAATATATAAATATATATTATTCATATTATAGTTATACATATAATTTATATAAATCATGTTAATATTGTAAGAATAAATATATAAAAATAAAGATGATATACGATTTATACAAAAAAATGTTATTATTATTATTATTATTATTATTAGTGGTAGTAGTAATAATTGTACAATAGTAATAATAGTAATTAGTAATAGTAATAGAAATAGTATTAGTAGTAATAATAGTAATAGATAAAATTAAAAAATACATTAATGTATTATTTAACAAAATTTAATTTTTTTTTTATTATATATTTAATAAATTTTTTTTATTATTTCATATTTTAGAGATTTTTAATAAATAAAAAGAAATAAATTATGATAAAAACTGTATAATACATTCATTATAATAAAATAAAAAATATGATGATAATAGCAATCAATTATTATTAGTTTTTATTTTATATATTTTTATATTCATTTTATATATATATAATAAATAATATAAAATTATAATAAAAAAAAAAAAAAAAAAAAAAAAAAAAAAAAAAAAAAAAAACATATTTATTAAAACTAATCATATTAAAAAATATGAATAAAATTTTTTAATTTGAAAATTTTTAAATATTAATTATTGTTAAATAATAATAATTATTATCTAAAAAAAGTTTTAGTATAAATATAATTATAATAATAAAATTTTTTATCTCTATAAATTCTTTTTCTTTTTTTTTTTCTATACTAATATTTAAAAACATAATCATAAAATAAATAATATTTTTTTTTTTTTTTTATAATTTTTATATAAATTTTATTATTATTCTCAAGTTTATTTTTAAACAAAAAATATATATATATATATTATTATTACTATCAATATATTAATCTATTAAAATTTCTATACTTTTTTTTTTTTTTTAATTTTTTATTTTATTAATATTCCATTTAAAAAATATTTTCGATATACTTTTTACAATAAATTATATTTAAATAATATATAAAAAAAAAGTTAAAAAATAAAACTGAAAAAAAAAAAAACTGGAAACAAAATCAAAAAATTTATTAAAATAACTTTAAAAAAAAAAAAAAAAAGAATTTTATCTTTAACTAACTTTTTTTCTTTCGTAGCTGGTAAAAAAAAAATATTCTATGCATTAAAAAAAGTGGACAAAAGTATTTTGATGGTTTCTTCATAATTTTTTTTTTTTTTTTTTTTTTTTACCTTTTACTTTATTATTACTTATAATTTCACATTAATGAATATCATTAATTTAAATGATAAAATATTTTATAATAATAATACTAATAAAAGTATTTGTAAATAAATAAAAAAAAAAAAAAAAAAAAAAAACTTTTTTTTTGTATAATTAAGCTTTTAAAAATTTTTTTAAATATATATTTTACTTTTTATTAATTTTTATATTAATTTTTTTATTTTATTTTATTTTATTTTTTTTTAATTCTTTTTTAAATTTCATATATTATATTTTTTTAATAATACTTTATTATAAAAATAAAATTATACATATATATATATATATCATAAATATAAAAATAAAAATTTATATTTACTAGGTTTAATTTCTTTTATAATTATTATTAAAATATTTAAATTTTTGAATTTAAAAAAAAAAAAAAAAAAAAAATAAAATAAAAAATAAAAAATAAAAAATAAAAAAAATTATTAATTATTATTGTTATTATTATAATTTTTTTAATGGACCTTCTATTTCATTATCATTTATTTTCATTTCAATTCTACAAGTTTTTTTCCAAAAGGCAATACCATAATTTATAAAATTTGAATAGTCATTCTTTTCATGTTTCATTTTATATTTTTTTTCTATAATTTGATTTATAGCATTTTCACATTCTTCATGAAGAATATCGTCACCACCATCTTTTGATTTAGATATTTTAACCTCAATTAAAATGTATTCTTTTTCTTTATTTCTATTAGGAAAACCAAAGTCATATCTACCTGATCCATTGTTCTCTTCTACAGTTAAACCGTAAATTTTACAAAATATAAATATTTGCATTAACAATACTTTATAAACATTTTCATATACTTTTTCATTGACATACAGATGATATTGACTAAAACATGTTAACTAATCATTTAAATTTGAATTTATTTTATCTATGTCTTTATTAAAAAGGCCATTAATAAAATTATTCATATATTTATTATCCTGTATTTCAGTTTTTAAATTCTCTTGCAATTTTTTTATTAAACAACCTAAAATTTCATTATTAGGAATTTTAATATAATACTTACTATTTCCTTTATATTTATTCAATAGATTATTTTTATATTTTTTAATTAAATCTTCATTTTTTTTATTTTCATTTAATTCGGATTCATTTTTTAATAATTTAATCATTTGATCATCCATTTCTTTTCCTTTTTGTTCATATTCCTCTTTATCGGATAAAGTGATATATCCAGAATGTAATAAAACCGTCCATACTTCATCTTTTAAATAATTTTCTTTTAATGTTAATATTTCTTTTATTTCTACAATAATCACATTCCCATACAATAGACTTAGGAAATCTTTTTTAAAGGAAAATTCATTTTCTTTAATAATTATAAATAACAGTATTTGTTAACTATTTTATTTTTAAATGCTTTTCTTCCATCTAATTTAAATATTATATTCTTCAAACAAATTATTCAAGTATTTGAAGAATTCCAAAATTATTTCGTATGGGGGAAAGCTTGAGCTTTAGATTTTTAAAACATATATCCATACTTTTCTTGAAATTTCATCCATGAGTGTAATAAAATATTTTTTTTATATTATTAATAGATGAATTGTATGAAATTAATATATCCGAATGTATATAATTTTTTAATATTTTTGTAGCTTTAGGTGTCTTTCCCCTGTGTGATTTCCTAGATATTTTAGGTACTTTACATTCAATAAATTTAGGAACTTTTATTTGATGTAAACTTAGATATTTATTGATGTTTTCTTGGTAATAATGATGACCTAGTCTTCTATGTCAAATTTCTAGGTTTTATGCTCATTAAATTTGGTTTAAAGACATATTATTTTTACTATTTTCTTCTAAGTCTTTTATTAATCTTGTAGGTATTTATTAAGAAATGATGATCATTTGAAGAATAATAAAGTTACTATAAATACATTACTTTGGACCCTATAGGTTAAATCTAACACATATGTAATCATCAGCGTCAATAATGACTCTGTATCCTATTTTAGACAGTCCTATTCCCACTAATTAAGATTTTTTAGTTGTAGATTTAGAATATAATACTCTGTCTTGTGATACATATATTCCATTAAGGAAAGCTTTCGAAAAGTATCATATCCTTCGAAGCTACACATCGTCCCATTGGCACATCTTAATTTAATTTTTTCCCGTATTAACTCCTAAAATTATTTAATAAAGTAAAAAATCAATAGTCATATGTTCATCAGCATTCGTATCATATAACCTTTCACTAGTATTATCATCTTCTTCACAATAATTGATATTGTTTTTCATATAATTCCTCTTTTTTTTTTTTATTAAGAATAATTATTTCTTCTGGAATAATGAATCTATAATTCATATATTCAATTAATTCAGAAAGAATTTAGTTACGCCATTAATGTTTATTTCTTTTTTTTTATTATTAGAAGCTCTTAGGTCTTCAAAATTAAAATTATTGTCATAATTACTGACACTCTCTGGATTTGGATAATCTTTTTTATGTGGTCTTTACTTGAACTTTTTCTTGTCTCTCCATATTATTATTCAATTTTTTTTCTTCATATTATATATGTAGTCTCTGATAGAGTGTCATCTAACTTCACAAATGTGGCAGTATAATTTATTATTATTGTCTTTATTATTATTTTTTATTATATTGATTACCATTTAAGATTTCCTCTGTTATTGGAGTTAGAGCTATTGTTATTATGGTTGTTGTGTTGATTTTTTCTTGAGGAATTTATTAGTTCTTCTTCTCTTCCTCTACTGATAAAATCTAGGGATCCCCATTGGATCGTCTTTTTTTCAATGGTTTTATGTAAGATTTTGAGAGAAATAAATCCCTTGAGATTATTAATATAACGGTTTGCACTGTTCAAATTAATTTGAATGCTATTTTTTTTATAATCATAGCATTGAAGAGATATTTTTAATTTTTTTTTCCTTATCGGTGATCTCCGTTGTTCTTCCATATCATCAAGAAAAAAAAGTTTCTTTCATAAGTTCTAGCTTTTTTTTACGATGATTTTAAGTTCTATCTCTGGTTTTAATACTTCTTAATCTTTTTAAGCCAGCATTCCAATATCAATAATTGGAATTTCCATTTTTTTTGACTTAAAAGTCTTTCCATTATACGGAAACCATTATTAAGTCAACTGCTAACTTCTTCTCTTAAATCAGATTCATCGACGTTCTTACTGATCAGGAGTCATGTCAGTGTGATCTTTTCTGCTTCTTCAACTAATCGGTTACGATTGAGAGAATTACAATAAAAAAAAAAAAAAAGTTAGTTAAGCTAAATATTGATTGTTCCATGTGCAGGTTGTTATCTGCTAGGGGGTATTCATTGTGTTGATAGACTGCAGCATTGTTTTTTTTTTTTGAATAAGTGCAGACAGGAGCTTGCAGTAATATTTTATGATAAATTAATTAATTAATTTAGTAATTAATTACCCTGTTAGTCAAATCGTTGGGTTGTAAATTAAACCTTGACCTTTGGTCATTGAGTTTTCCAACGAATGGACTGTCGACTTATATGAATTCATTAATGCGTTGACGTTTAGCAGATGGTATTGGTATGGTTCAATAAGAAATTTCCACTTATTAAAGTTGAACTTTCCATGGAGGACGTTGGTTACTTTAGCTAAGTTAAAAGTCTTGTATGATTTCGTAAAGGTGAAACGGCTTAAATTAAGGTTCTTTTTAATAATAAATAGTAGGAATCAACTGAGACTCTTAATCGGTTAGCTTTGTCAAATTATGATCTTAAGTTTATGGATTGATTTTGACAATTTATAAATTACTCTCTTATTGTCGATATTAATGGTAACCTAACTAAAATTTTATGCTTAATTCATTTAAAACATTAATATACCATAAACTATTCTTGGCACAATCACTGTAGTGCTCGGATTTAGCTGTCGAAGTTGCTACACATTTTTAAAGTTTCGAATACCAGCTGGTGGATGAGGTGCCAATCATCATTAAAAACCTAGAGGTAGATTTTCTTGACTCTACATCCCCTTTGTAGTCAGTTTCTACAAATATTTTTAATTATCTGTTCTTCATGAACATAATACCATAATCTATTATATATTTCAGATACTTAAGAATTCTTTCAACATTAGCCCAATCCTCTAATATTAAATGTTCTTGCTGCTTTGTTGATAGCAAACATTATATCTTGATGCTTTGTTGATAGGTAAATTAAATTATCTATTGCACTTCTGTAAAATTTTCGTCACATGTTCCTTTTCGTAAGTCAGAATTCTCATTAGATTTTAAATTTTTTTATTGGCGGAGAATTAGTTTGTTTGAATATGACAAATAAATCTTTAATGTACTGTTTCTGACGAAGAATATATCCATCATGACATTTCTCAAATTTTATTCCTATTACGAAATCGACATCTCCTATATCTTTTATATAGAAATACATTTTAATTTGTTCATTCACATATATAATTTCTCTTTCCTTTCCTGCCAGTAATATATCATCGACATACACAGCTATTATACATTGTACTTCCTTTAAACTATTATCTTTAACGTAGATACAGGGTTTTCTTGTTAATCTTTGGAAATTGATTTTTATAAAGGTATTATTTAAAGTTTCATTCCACATGCGTCCTATTTGCTTAAGTCCGTATAAAACCTTGTTCAACTTTAAATATCCATGGTTATACATAGGATGTCCCTTTGGTGTTTCAATGTAGATATCTTCATTTAATTTTGGCATTTAAGTATACTGCATTGATATCAATCTCTACTATTTTACATTCTCTCTGGACTGCGATTGCAATAATTATACGTAATGAATCTAATTTTAACGTTGGTGAAAAGGTAAAAGTATAATTGATACCGTATCTTGGGGTAAAACCTCTTGAAACTAGTTTAGCTTTTCTTTTTATAATATTCCCGTTTTGAATCCCTTTTATACTTAAGTACCCATTTACAGTATACAATATTGATATCATTTGGTAAGAATTGAACTTCCTTAATCACATTTAATTTCCTCATATTGTAAAGTTCTTCATTTATGGTATTTATAATTGTTGATATGTTTTGTTTCGATATTGGAGATCCGATTTAATTAATTACTTTTACTATTAATGTCAATATTTATATTGTTGTCAATACTGGAACTGTCATTTATTGCTCTATTTTTAGAATTATCATTAGTGTATTTGTCAATTATATAATATTTATTATTGTGCTGAAAATATGTATTTTGTTAATTAAATGGCATAGTGTTTAGTTAATTAAAATTGTTAATAGATGTCGCTCCCTCTTATATCAGAATTTGGAATGAAATTTGAAAATTTTTGTAGAATGAAAGGAGATAGTTTGAAGTTTCAAGAATAAACAATTTGATTATTGGTGATATTAAGGACTTTGTAAGCATTAGTAAAGAGATGATAGTATAAGCAAATACCAGAAAGAGCGTTGTTATCAAATTTATTTGGTAGAGATTTTGGAACAAAAAAGAAAACTTTACATCCAAATACTTTTAAAATGTGAAAAGTGAGTTTTAGTTTTTGAAAAGAACTTCAAATGGAATTTTATTATGTATTTCAGAATGAGGAATACGGTTTATGGATATAATTGGCTGTATCAATTGCATACTCCAAAAATTTTTTGCCAAATTTGGAATCATTGCGTAGGGATTTAGCTGCACTTATGAGTATACCATTAAATCGTTCAGTACGCCCATTTTCTTGGGGTTGTAAAGAGTTGTAAACTGTTAGACAATATCTTTTTCTGTATATAAATGCTTAAATTTTGAGTTTTTGAATTTTGTTTCATTATCCGTACGGAATATAAATGATTGTTTTCTTGAAAATATTTTCAATAGATCGAATCCAAAATAAGAATTTATCAAAAACATTACTTTTGTTTTGTAAGAATAACACCCAGCCGAATCGGGAAAAATCATCTAGGATTGTTAGAAAGTACCTGTTTGAGTGAATGGATTCGTCTACAGGACCAACTTTGTCCATATGGATTAATTCAAAGGGTGATCATCACAATTATTATTATTATAATTATTAGTGCTATTATTATTATTTATTATTATTAACTTATTATTATTATTTATTATTATTAAATAATTATATTTTATTATTAAAGATAAAATTATTTTTTAAGATAATTGTTTTATTTATTAATTATTTTTTAGTATTATTTTTACATATATAACTATTTATTTTTTTTTTATTTATTTATTAATTATTTAATAATTTTTTTTATAATTTTTTTTAATTGAAAAATATTTAGTTTGCCTTACTCTAAATGATAAATAATAATAATAATAATAATAATAATAATAATTTTAATTATTTCTAAACAATCCTTTAAAATAATTTTAATAATTATTTTGAAATTGCATTTTTTTTAAATTATTTCTTTTACTATTTATATTTTACTTTTTATATTTTATTTTTTCTCTTATATAAAATAACTAATAATTTTTATAATAAATAATTTTTTATTATTTATTATTCGTTATTCCATTATTTATTATTCAATTATTTTTATTATTCAATTATTAAAAAATGAATTTATTTATTTTATAAATGATTATTTTTATTTAGCATAAAAAAAAATTTTTATATTTTTTATATATAGGATAATTTTATTAATAATTATCACAGTTTTAAATATTTCCTTTTTTTTTTTTTATAAAAATCTTTTCCAAAAAAATGTTTTCTCTCTTTTTTTTATTTTTATTTTAGTTTAGTTTAACGATTATTCCTGTGTTTAGTATAGTTATTTTATTTCTTTCTTTCATTCCTTTATATCTAATTTATTTATATTTAAAAAAATAAAAAATAAAAAAAAAAAATTTTTAGATTAAATAATTTTCTTATGTACCCTTTTATTAATAGATATATATTAATTTAATAATTATTATTGTAATCATTTTATTTACATTAAATTATTATTCTTTGAATAATTATATAATAATAATAATAATAATAATAATAATAATAATAATAATAGATCTTAAAATGATCATTATAAAAAAAAAAAAAAAAAAAAGGAGTTCATCTTAATAGAGCTATTTATTTAACCTTTAGGACAATCTATTCATAGATATAAACAATTTATCGATAAAGAAAAAAAATGTGAAACATCTAAAAAAAAAAAAACTTTTTTTTTTTTAATTTTATTAGTTATTTTTTAAAAAAAATGATTTCATCCTCTTCTTTTATATCAATTGAGAGAAAATAAAATTCATGAAGGAACAAACAATAAAACTTTTTTTTATTTGAACATTAAAAGGATATTCTATTTCTTTTTTTTTCTCTTGATAATACATTTTTTAGTATTTCTAAATAGAATTACTATTCTTAATTCATATTTTTATTTATATTTAATATTGGTAACTTTAATTTGTTATCATTAAAAAAAAAAAAAAATATTTAAAGAAATTCAACATTTTTTTTTTTTAATTTTCTAATAAATATATATATATATATATATATAATTTTTTTATTCTATTATTATTGGTATATATCCATTTTTATATTGAACATAAAACTATAGTTTTTATTTTTTTATATGTTTCAATGAGATTACATTAAACCTTTATATTATTATTTAAAAATACATTTTTAAATAAATGGACCTTTCCCTCTTTGAATTAAATAACACATATTTAAATAAATTAATGGTTTAAAATACATCGTTAAACCCAACTTTCTTTTATTTTTTATTTTTTATATTAATTTTTTCTTTCATTTATTAATAAAATAAAATTTTTTTATTAAATTACAACAACAAAAATAACTGTAATAATTTATATTTTATATTTAGGAATAATAATAAATAAATAAATAAATAAATAATCATTAGTATTAAATATTAATAATATTTCAATATTATTTTTTCTTCATATTTTTTACTCTTTTATTTTATTACTTTCAATGTAGCTGTTATTCCAACGAATCACAAATTTCTTTTAATTTTGTCTTTATCAAAATTTAATTCAGAAGTTAATTTACTAACGTTACGATTTTTGATCATTATAAAAAAAAAATTCAGTAATAAAGTTTTACTTTCTTCTTTGGATTAAACCAAAATATTTATTTATTTATTTATTTTTTTTTTTTTTTTTTTTTTGAATTTTCCGATTTTTTTATACCATTTTGTTAAATGACTTAATGAACCTTTAATTTTAATTTCTTTTTTTTCCTTGTAATTTTTCCTCTCTATATTCTAATCCATGTATATGTACTTCTTGTTTTTTCATTCTTCGACTTCACACTTAATGGTAAATAGTAATTATTTCTTTCCAAAAAATATTAAATCCATTTCTCGTTTTGAACTAATATATTTTTTTTTTATTTTAAAAAATAATATTAATTTGAATCAATTAAAAAAAAAAAAAGCAACCATAGATTTATTTTCTTTTTCTTTTTTCTTCTTCTTTCAAAGTTTCAAAATTTTTTGTATTTTAGTTCAGTAAAATGTATATATTTAGTATATGTGTTATAAGCATTTTTAACCGCTTTCGTTTGTTTATTGTCTTTTATTTTAGTTAAATCATTTGCATTTTGATTAACTATTATTCCCGATATATCCTTATATCCTATATCTCTTATTTTTTTTTCTTCATCTCTAAATGTTTAAAACACCAATGATATTTTTCTTTTTTTTTTTCTTTTTTTTTTCTTATTCGTTTCTTCCATTATCAAAGATATTATAATGTTAAGAAATTTATCATAATTGTATTAGGAATTTGATCATATTTATATTCAGAACTTTTTGGCAAGGATCATTGTTTGTTATAAATTTTGAGGTATCCTAAAAGGATTGTCTTTAACAAATCTTCATTATTTTTGTACTTGAATTTCTATTTTTTATATCAATTCATCTGCTTCTGTTAATAGCCACAAAAGTAAAAATTATAATTTTTTTTATTATTACCAAATCTCAAAATAAAATAGCTGGTTTTTCTTTTTTTCATATGAATTTCTTATACTATTTATAAATAAATCAAGGTCTAGAAGTTTCTCCAATAAAATTGTTTTTTTTTTTACCAATTTTTTTTATTCCTTTTAATACCTTTTTTTATCCTCAGTTTTTTTTCTTCTTCTTTACTTATAGAAAAATTCTTACTTATCCATATCATTTTCATAGTTACCTTAAAGCTCATTTTTGATTTTTTTTTCCTTATCTTCTTTAATTAAATCTTTTAATTTTTTTTATGTTTACTGTTGCATTGGCTGCTTCCCTTTTAGTTTGGTATTTCTGTATGTAAATATTGAAGATCAACCATGAATTATTAATTTTATGATTTAAAAATATTATTTCAGTAAATCAAATTATTAAATATTCTTTTATTTTAAAATAAAATGTTTAAACGGATATTTATATTGAAGAAAAAAATTTTTACAATGTCTGTCATTTACGTCATTTCTATATTAATAAAGCAACATAAATTTTTCCCTATTAAATCTATAAAAAAACTATAAGTAAACTTCAAAAATTAACTTTTTTTATATATAAAAAATAACATCAAAAAAAAAAAAAAAAAAAAAAATAAAAAAAAAAAAAAAAAAAAAACCATTTACCATATATATATATATATATTTTTTTATTATAATATTTATGTATATACATTAAGTGACGACATTTTATCATTACACTAATAAAGAAGATGATCTAAATCACATTAAGTAAACTAAAAAAAAATTTTAATATGTTAAGATGTAATGTATTTCTGAAAAGTTGACTTTCATTAAATATTTCATTAATTTAAAATAAAACTTATAAATATAAAAAAAAAAAATAAAGAATTAAAAAAAAACTATAATTAATTCATAATCAATATATATATTATAAATAAGAAACCCATAAACGTGATTAGTTTGAGAAGCTACTTTTGTTGCGAATTTGATTACTATCAACCAGAATTAGAAGACAAAGAAGAAATTGTAAATAATCAAACTCTTCTATTTGCTGGTCCTATTACTGCTACAACTGCTGCTACTGCTACTACTCCAGTCATCACAGTACCGACCCAGGATGCTGTGATGAAAGAAACTAACTCTAAGGAAGAACTTGTTGGAAAGACCGTCAGTAATCCAATGATTACTGAAGAACCTGTCTTAACGCAGGTTATACCTTCCACAAGGAAAGATATAAATATCTTGAACCAAGAAGGTTTATTCAAGAAGCCAGTGACTGAATTTACTGGTAAAAGAAAAAATAACTCCTTGGAAGAAGAACGAAATCCTAGCATTGAGAGATATCTTTCAAGTTGCCAAAATTCGACCATTAAAGAGCTCAATCAGTTCGATTTTGACGAATTTAATCATCTTAGAACTGAGAACGCTCATTTAAAAAATTTATTTTATAACAGTATGATTGAAATTTCCAATCTTACTGACTCTTTTAAGAACCTTGAAGAATCCTGGAAAAAGTATAAAGTTAAACTTTCATCCCAAATTTTAAGAGCTCAGAAAAAATCAGTAGCACTTAGTACAGAGCTACAAAACAAGACTGAATCCTTCCCCTCTCGATTTTCTCTTGAAATATTAGAGAAAAAAGAGAGGATTAAATAATTGATAGATGAAAAAAGGGAAAATGTAAGGAAATTACAGATTCCCTTGAGAAGAATACTGACCATCTTCCTCCACAACTTCAACGAATAAGAAGTCAGGGAGATGGCCTCCCCTTAATTCAGGAAAGTGTCCTAAGCCTCATTACGATGCAACCTAAGATCATCCGAAAAGATGATCTTGACCTATTATATATCCAAGACATACAAAGGCAACCCATTTGGGTTGTCAAAAAATGCCCTAGTAATCTTGGGATAAGACATTTTTATATTAGAAATGTCTCATTTATTGGTAAGGATATTTGTGAACTTATAGTTCTCTAATTATTAATATTCTTAAAGTCTTCGAAAACTCTTTTAAAGTTCTCGAAAACTTTAATCCCGTAGCTGTTGAAAATGCTTCAACAGCCAATGATAAAGATATTCTTATGGTAGAAAAAACATATTAAGAATATCTGAAACTATTAATAAAGAAAGAAGTCCTGATTATATTAAGAACTTCTTTTCTAATGTAATTCAGAATATTAAATTTACCAAATTTAATATTCCTACTGCCCCATCTTCTGTTGCCCTATCTCCTGTTGCTCCTATTAAAGAAGGCTCTATTTCAGGAAACAACACCTCTGGCTCTCCTTCAGTTCGTGCCCCCGATGATGCTCCAGCTAATTCACCCGGTTCGACTTCTGAAGTAGCCAATGCTGCCCGTCGCTCATATACAAACTCTCTTTCTGCCTTTGCCCATGCGCTAAAAGAAAGAAAAGTAATAAGCCCTTCTAAGGGTCTTACTACCTTTATGACTGCTAAACCAAGTGGCCCTCTGGAATCTCAAGAGTTCAAAGGTACGTCTGAACTCTTTGAAGATTATAATCAAGACTTGGATGATAATGATTCAATTATCTCCTCAACGTTAACACCTAAAGTGCCAATTGAGCATTATCAAAAAGAAGGAATGGATATTTACAGTGACACTGTAATATCTAATTCCCCTAATATTTTAAATAATTATTAATCTATTAGTTCATATGGATTATAGTTCGGAAGAAATTCTTGAATCTATGAAATATACCAAAGAATAATTATATTTCATCTAATATGATTTTTGTTCTACTGCCTTAATAAACTAAAATAATAATAATTTTAAACTCAAGTTCTTTAAATAATAATTTACAACTTTTATAAATTCAAATTAAAATATATTAAAACTTTATAATTTTTATAAATTATATAAATCTTTTTTACTTATTTTTAAATAACTTTAAATAATTATTTAATTAATATTTTAAAATAATTTTTTTTCTTTTTTGAGAATTTAAACCTAAAAATTTTCCAATTTAAAATATATATTTAACTTTTATTTTTTAAATACTAAAGAATTTTATTAATTTACTTAAAATCATGTAGTATTGATTTCCTGTAATTTATATATAGATTAATTAATGTATTAAATCTTTGAATAATTTTGTTAGAAATAGAAATATTTTATATTAATTAAAATAACATTAATATTTTGTCCAATAATTTCTTATTGTTTACTTACTCAAAATTCGTCATTTTTAAAATAATATAATAAAAATCTAATTAAAATAAAGTCTTAAAAACATTAATATTCTAACAGATTAAGAGTCTCAGTCTCAATTGATTGATTATTAATGAAAGCTACGTCTTTTTTTTTAATAATAAAAAAAATCAAAAAAAAATAATTAAACAACACAACACAAAATATTAATTAAGTATTTTTATTTTTTTTCACATATAAACTATTTTTAGATAATACAGAATAAAAATAAAAAAATATTAACTATTCACAATATAAGCTGAATAAAAAAATAAAATAATAGTCAACTAAATATAGGATTAAAATTGAAAAAGGAATTGATCTGAAAGTATATGTAGACACAAATTACGCAGGAGACCCTAGTACAAGAAAAACTAAAAAAGTACTTAAGAATTTTCAAATAAAAAAAAATTCATAAATTACTATTATAATAAAAATGTTTAAATAATAAAAATAAAATCTATTACATGTAATATTTATATACATATTATATATAATATTTTTATAAATTGAAGTTAAAAAAATATCTATATAAAAAAAAATTTTTTTTTAAAACTTAATACAATATATTAATCTATTTTTATAAATTAATATTTAATAGAAAATTTTTTCTGTTACTCCAAAGCTATGAAAAGTTATTTCTATTATTTTCATTAGTTGTTTGTTAATGATTAAATTCTAAAATACAGATATTATATTGGAATTAAAAATTTAGTAGAATATTTAGTAGTGCATAGAGCAGATATAAATAAAGAAAGTAAAAATGGTGAAACACCATTATTCAACAAATGTAAAAATAAAAATAAAGATTTAGTAAAATATTTAGTAGAACATGGATTAGATATAAATATATATGGAAAAACACCATTATTTTATACATGTGAAAGTGGAAATATAAATTTAGAAGTATATTTAGTAGAACATGGAGCAGATATAAAAAAAAAAAGTATATATGGAAGAACACCATTATTTTTGGCAATTGAAAGTGAAAATAAAGAAAATAAAAATGGTGAAACATCATTATTTTTGGTAATTGAAAGTGAAAATGAAGATTTAAAAGAATTTTTAGTAGAACATGGGGCAGATATAAATAAAGAAGAAAGAACTGATCATGAAACACCGTTACTTAACGCATATAAAGAGGAAATAAGGAATTAGTAAAATATTTAGTAGATCGTGGAATAAGTATAAATTGAAAAAATAAATTTGGTATAACACCATTTTCTATGCTAATTAAAACTTAGAAATATATACTAAAAGGTTATTAAAAAATATAAAGTATATATAGATATATCATGTAAAGCAATATATATTTAAGGTCTATTAGAAAGTACTAAAAAATAAAAATTATAATATTTAATAAAACATGATGCAGATATAATTTATATATGTTAAAAAATAAATGTATAAATATATAAAGAATAAATATATAAAATAAAATAAAATAAATAGTAGAATATTAAATATAAAGTACAGATTGAATAAAATAAAATAAAATAAATAGTAGAATATAAATAAAGTATAGATTAAATAAAATAAAATAAATAGTAGAATATAAATAAAGTACAGATTAAATAAAATAAAATAAAATAAATAGTAGAATATTAAATATAAAGTACAGATTGAATAAAATAAAATAAAATTAAATAAAATAAATAGTAGAATATTAAATATAAAGTACAGATTGAATAAAATAAAATAAAATAAAATAAATAGTAGAATATTAAATATAAAGTACAGATTGAATAAAATAAAATAAAATAAAATAAAATAAAATAATATAAAATAAAATAATATAAAATAAAATAAAATAAATAAAATAAAATAAAATAAAATGAAATAAAATAAAATAAAATAAAATAAATAGTAGAATATTAAATATAAAGTACAGATTGAATAAAATAAAATAAAATAAAATAAAATAAATAGTAGAATATTAAATATAAAGTACAGATTGAATAAAATAAAATAAAATAAATAGTAGAATATTAAATATAAAGTACAGATTGAATAAAATAAAATAAAATAAATAGTAGAATATGAATATAAAGTACAGATTGAATAAAATAAAATAAAATAAATAGTAGAATATGAATATAAAGTACAGATTGAATAAAATAAAATAAAATAAAATAAATTTTAGTAATGTTTAAAAATATACTACTAAATACTATTCTATTACCATTCTTAATTAAAGGATATAGCATTTCTTTTGATTCTATCAAACCTGCTCAATCTACTTTTAGTTTGGAAAGATTTAATGATACTACCGGATTTCCAAATGAAGGTAACGTATTATCAAATTTGAACCCAACAACTTTAGAGGAAGAATATGATTATGAAGAAATTGCCAAGGAATATTTAAAAGATAAATATCCTTCTTTAAGTTTTAATATTACTAATGTTATTCAATATAATGACTCATTTTCTGTAATTGTCAACTTAGTACAAACAAAAAATAATAAAACTATTAATAATAGCTACACTAAAGTTAGTATTGACAATAGAACCGGATTTATCCATGACTCAATTTTCAGTGTTTGGGAAGAAGCTTCATTTATTAATGATGATATCATTTATGAAAGTTTAAAAGAAGAGTTAATTGATAGTGTTAAAGGTCTTAACTCTATCTTATCTTCTTCTGAAGATGATAAAAGATTTAATACTAATCAAATTGAAATCGAAGAATTAGGAAATAAGCAAGGGTTATATAATTTAATTAATGTTCCATTTTCCGATAATAAAAACGCTATGACACAAAGAACATATTCAAGTTAAATATATTTAATAATATAAATAAATCATATTTAATAAATATAATATTAATAATACTTACTAATTTTAATTATAATAATAATTAAATATATTTTTTATAGTTTAATATTTAGATAAAAATGGAAAGATTATTGGATCACCATCATGGGAATTTACTTTTGTTTTTAAGAATGTTTATGTTATTATTAATTATGATAATAAAGAAAATAAAATTATTAATGGTTATGAACTTAGAAATAATACCACTTATTATTCTTATCAATTTTCATAGTTTGATTCATATGAAATTACAAAATTTGAAAATCCTTGGAATACCGCTCTTTCTCCTAATGGATGTTGATAGAAATGCTTTATTAGAAGTTGACCATATTGTTGGACCAGGCTTTTCAACTACTATTTCCGATTTTAAATTAAATCCACTTACTTATGCTGATTTAAATAAAATTATTCATCCAGAATTAGAGGTAATGTACCAGTACACCAAGGAGGTATTATTTGGAGAAGTATGTTACATGAAGTATTTTGGAATATTATTGAAAATTATCCATTTGATGATGATTATCTTAAAGTTTATAAAGGAGATGATGATTATTTAATATTTATATTATTAATAAAAAAATAAATAAATAAAGTTAAAGTTTGCAATAATTGAAACTGTAAAAATAAAAAAAAAAAATCATGGACTATTTAATATTTTTCCAGTAAATTATTAAAAAGATTATACATATATTAAAAAATCATTGTTTATTTTTCCAAATATAATTTAAAAATGATTAATTAGATTTACATATATTTTAAAAACTTTAAATAATATTAATTATAAATATTATCCACAAATTTATAATTAATATATGTAATATTTTCCATTTAATTTATATTATAAATAATAAGATTTATTGGACAAAATTTAAGATAAATAATAATCATAATCATAATCATAATAATAATAATAATAATAATTGAAAAAACTTTATGGTTATTGTAATATCAAAATTGTTATTATAAGGTATTCAATAGAATTTAATAATAGTACTAATAAATTATTTTGTTTAAATTAATGAAATTATTAATATTTATTTACGAATTAATATTATTATTTAATATTAAATTTTTATTTTTAGGAACAAATGGTTAACATTAATAAATCTATAATATTTGTAACATTAATAAATCTATAATAGTACTCATTTTCTTAAATGAGGCTAGATGTTCATGTCCTCTTACTATTCTATTGAGTGATTATAAATGATGTAAAGAAGATTATATTGTTTATTATTCAGACATTAATGGAGATTGGGGTTTTGAAAATAATAATTGGTGTGGATGCGGAGACAGTGATCTTAATCTTGAGTATCAAAAAGATATAAATATAGAATCTTTTGAATTAACCTGTGATTTAAATTCCGTACCATATGAGGAGGGAGATTACGAATGTTGCAATAATTGTGACGTATTTTATGTAGATAACATTAGATGGGGTATAAAAGAAAATAAATGGTGTATTATTTCTGACTTTTGTGATCAAAAATTTTATGATATTCAAGATTAAAAACTTAAAGGATTTATTAATAATTCAAATAAATTAAAAACAAAGAATTAATAAAATCAAAATTTTTTAAATTGAAAAAAAAAAAAAAAAAGAATTATCATTAAATGTTATTAATTTTTCAATATATATTATATATATGTATTTTTTTTTTTTTTTTTTTTTTTTTTTTTTTTTTTTTTTTTTATCAAATGATTTGATAATTATATTTCCATTAATATTTTAAGAAAAACTACTAAGATAAGCATTTATCATTAATATTCTATAGTTAACAATAAGCTCCCTGGTATGAGAGGTCTATTTATTGGTATTTAAGCATCGTGTTCATATATAATAAAGAACCATCAATTTATAATTAAATTATATTATATTAGTTAATATTACTTCGTTTTGGAATCAAAAGGGTTCATTTGATAACATTTATTTCCCTCAAAATAGATGGTCTAATGCCCATTTAAAAGCTTTCTCTAAATTTGATCAGTGGTTGAATGATTGAATGGTTGAATGGTTGAGAAGTAATACTAATAATTACTCTTCTGTAGTCCTTATTAGAGACTTCAATGTACCCTTTGAAAAACTTAAGAAATATATTTCAAAATGTTTTCCTGACTAGACGGTTGCTAAGATATCTGGAAATAATATACTTTTGCAAAAGATTCTAAGTCCTCATGCGTTGATCTTTCCAATTGTAGTAATTACAGAAGTATTTTTCTAACCAATATTGGTCTTAAAATCATAACTGAAATAAATACTGATAAAATTTCAAAGAATGCTTTTATACATAATTTTATTAGACCTAAATAATTTGGTTTTACCAATTATGAAAAATGTATTTAGCCTTTAATATCTCTATATGGGAAATATGTCAACTAAGAAAATAAAAATTTACTTATGTAACCATTAAAACTATTGAAGTAGTTTATTAAAGTTAATAATAAAAACAATTCATATATTAAACTTTCCTGTATTTTTTAATTAAATATTATTAAATAAAGGTTAAAAAAAATAATAATAAAAAATTATATAAATATACTAGTATTTTTTAATAGTTAATAAAAAAGAATGATGCATATTAAACCTTACCCAGTTAAAAAATATTAATATAAATTTCTATTTCTAAAAGAATAATTAGTTTTTTTTTTTTTTTTATTTTAAAAGTAATTTTTTATATATATTTATTTATTAAATTGTATTCTATAGTTTTCATTATTATATAATACTTTTAAACATCAAAGTGATATTATTAAAAAAGTATTAAAAAGTAAATTCGATTATTAAAAAAATATTAAAAAAAAAAAAAATAAAATAAAAAATAAATATTATTCTATTAATATTTTAAGTCTATTATTTGATTTATTCTATCTAATAAATTTAAAAAAAAAAATTTTTTTTTTTCTTAAATTTTTGACCTTATAACCTCCTAACTACTTAATTTCAATAAATGTAAAACAATTGTAAATTTGAATAATGATGCATTTCGCCAAGATGCATTTTGCAAAATTTTATTTTCTAATTTTAAGGTATTATATTAATACTTACATTTGAAATTCAGAAGATTGTCCTAAGACTTGCCCTATGTTGGGGTGAAGGTAATCAATCTTTTGAGCATTGTATTTTTAAATGTTATGCTTTTACATCTTTTTTTAGATGGATTTTTTTAAATTTCGTCAATGATCTCTATGTTTTGCTCGTTAGGAAGATTAGAGCGTTTAATCCTCTTTCTTCCTTTGACTCTATTTCTGATTTTGAAGATTATATCAATCATTATATATACATGTTATTTCTTATTGGAACTTTAACTTTAAATGAGCAACATTTCGATAGAGGGGAACAGAGACAATTATATTAACTACTTTTCAAAGGTTCATCTGAGTCATCTGTTCCAGAAATTGTGGGCTTGACGGAATTATTAGAACTTCACAATAAAACAACAAAAGCTTAACTAATTCCCAGAAAGAAGTTAATATCATGAACAATGAATATAAAGAGAACAACAAAATAAAACAATTATTTTTTCAAAAGTACAAAAAAGAAAATTAAACATTGATTCACTCAACTCAAATAAAAGAAAGAAGGTAAGTAACAAAGAAGCCATGAGAATAAATCCAGATAAAAAACAATACACTAATTGAATCCTACAACTTTAAAGATATATTCAAACTAAAAGATAAAAAGGAATGGCTAATTTCAGTAAAAGAAGAGCTCGACATCATGAAAAAACTTACAGTTTATTCAATTGATAATACAGTACCTTTAGAATCTAACATTATTTCTTCCAGGTTGGTATTCAAGTATAAAAAGGATTCAAATGGTAAAGTAATAAAAAGAAAGGCAAGGGCAAGATTAGTCGTAAAAGGATATACTCAAGAATATAATATCGACTATAAAGAAAAGTTTGCTCCTACACTCAAACAGGATATTATTCGAATTATTACAGTTATTGCAGTCAACATGAACTTTACAATTAAACAAATTAATATTAATTCGGCCTATTTAAATTCCTACTGAATGAACAAGTATACATGTGAAACCGAATATTACAGGCTGAGTGAATGTGCTAAAACATTCTTTGTGGTACAAGAATTTCATGAATAAATTAAATATAAATATTGACTATGTTTACAAAATTTGTTGACAATAAAGTAGTAGTATACAACAATGAAAATCAATCAATAAACCCAAAATCAAAACATATTGATATCAGGTACCATTATAATAGAGACTTAGTTAGCAAAAGACTCATTAAACTAGAGTATATAAAGTCTAAGAATAACTTAACAGATGGATTTACTAACTATTTAAATAAGACTTTATTGGGCTTCAGAAATTCTTTACTAACGAAGTTTTAAAAAAATTGAATTAAAAATCTATCATCATTTTTTTTTCTTCAATAAAGTTTTTTTTTTTTTTTTTTTTTTTTTTTTTTTTGAAGCTAGATTTTTGTGTGAGAGTCAAAAATAACAATTATTAAAATAATTATTAATCAATTTTTTAATATTGTAATAAACAATATATTTATAACATTCTAAAATATATATATATATTTCTTAATCTAAAAAAAGAAATTTTCTAATATAAGACATATTCTATAACAATTATTAAACTAAAAATATAAATATTTATTTTACAAATACGTGTTTATTATTGTTTTAAAAATAAGTGTTTATTAATCCCATATTTTTAAAATTTATAAATAATAAATTTATATTAATTAATAAACAATCTTTTATATTTTTAAAGAATTTTTTTTTTATGAATAATTAAATATATATACATATATATATACATATATATATATTTTTTTTTAAATTCTCAAGGCAATAAGTATTAAATTTTTAACTTTTTTTTTTTTTTTTTTTTTTTATATATATTTTTTATAGATTTCAAAATTATTATTTTTTTTATAAATAATATTTTATTTTTTTAAAGAATATTTTATTTATATATTTATTTTAAATACATATAAAACTTATAATTTTAATTTTTATTAATATAAAGAATAATTCTTTTTTATATTTTTAATGTATAAGATAGAAAAACTTTAAACCTAAATTGAAATTATTTATTAAAACTATAAAAAGATAATTTTTCCTAAAATCAACACTCCAAGTTTTTATTATCTTTTTTTTTTTTTTTTTTTTTTTTTTTTTTATTTTATTTTTTTATTAATATTTTTATTTATCATTATTATTATTATTATTAAATATTTTTTAAATAAAAATCTATTTTTGAATTTTTATTCCAATTTATTTATTTATTTGCTTTTTTTTTTTTTTTTTTTATTTTTATTTTTTTTTATTTTTAAAAAAATTTATAATTATTACTCTTATTTATTTATTCTTTATATATATATATATATATATTTTATAATTTTTTATTAATTCTAATTTTTAATTTTATTATATTTTTATTATAAAATAATTATATATAATATAAATTTCATAACACATTCTTGGAATACTTGTATAAAAAATATAATCTTAACATATATTTTAATTTTTTTTTTTTAAATATATTCTTAAAATTTTAATTTAAAATTATTATTTTTTTTATTAAATAGCTCTACTATTTTCTTTTATTTAAAAAAAATAATTTCTTTTAAAAATCTAAAGTAGAAAGTTTTTCTTTAGAATATCCACCGATTTGCATTCTATCATATTCTAAATAACAGTATACACTAGCTTCAATAAGATTATCATTAACAATACCATAATTCTTTACAAGAGTCATTCCAGGAACATCAGTAAAAGGTAAATTTTCTACTCCAAAAGTATTTTCATCTTCTCCTTGGAAAATATTAATTTCATCAAAGTTTAATGTGTAAGCATTATTATATCTAATTCTGTTAACAGCTTTAATAATTTCTTTCATATCGAATGGATCTACATCATCGAGATATCTTTCTGAAAGATTATTCCTTAAATTACAAAAATCATCAATTGTAATTACTTTACGATCAGTATCGAAATTAAGATAACAGTCTAATCCTTTAATTTCTAAACCATAAGCAGTTTGTATAACTCTACAATTAGTTAAATGACTTGTATATTCTACACAATAAATGTCAGCATATATACCTCCATAGTTTCTATTGATATAGCTTCTTACATATTGCTTAGCTTCCTTAAATTGATCTTCTTCTTCAGCTTTTACAATGCAAAAGAATAAAGTAATAATACTAAAAATAAATAGAGTAATTTTCATTTTTGAAATTTCTTTCAATAAATAAAAAATATTTTATTTACTATATTTTTAATTTTTTTTTTAAATTTTAAATTTTTATTTTTTTTCTTTATTATAATATATATAATGCCTTATGTTTAATAAAGAAAAATTTTATTTTTATTTTTATTTTTATTTTTATTATTTTTTATTCTTTATTTCCTTTTTTTTTAAAAAAAAAAAAAAGTTGCTTATTTATTAAAATATTAATTTATAAAGGATTTGTTATGTATGGTGAATATAACTCATTTTATATTTTACATTTATATATATATTATACATATATATCATATGATCTATAATACGCCACTATTACATATACTAGCTCATATGTTTATATTATTACATTATATATTTATATTATTTATATTTATTATATTTGTAAGATTTACATGTGCTTTAAAACTTTAAATAATATAAAAATTATATATTTCTACTATTTTATATTTAAAAAATAACAAATGAAATAATATTTTCCATTTAATTTATATTATAAATAATAAGATTTATCAGTCAAAATTTAAGTTAATAAATATTTTATAATATTAAAATATATTATTTTATATTAATAGACAATTTATTAAAATATATTAATATATATAAATTTATTTTCTTTATTTATGATATAGAAAGACACAAAATTTTTATCTTTTAATATATTTAATTAAATTAAATTATTTAATTTAATTTAATTTATTATTTTTTTTTTTAAATTACATAATTTTTTTAAAAGTTTCTAAATTCAAGGAGTATTCCTTTATTTGTTAAAATAGAAGTTTAATTATATAAAATTAAAGAGGAAATTCATATAATTTTAATTTAAAAAAGAAAAAAAGAAGAAAAGAAAAAAAGATCTTCCTATAGAATTTTTAAAATTTTTTACAATGTATTAATAATATAATGATATAAAATGAAATATTCAAACCTTAATTAATATAAAATAATTTTATCATAAATTAATTTCATAAATCAAAGTTTAATGATTTTATAATATTGTTTATATGTGGCTTGAATTCTAAATACTAATTATACGTATAATTAATAATAAATTTTTTATATAGTTATTAATATTTCCTTTAATAATAATTATTAATATTTATAATACCTAAACATAAAATCTCATTAAATAGTTTATTCTAATCACAAGAATAATTAATAAGATAGTTATTTATAATTAAATAACATAAAAATAAAATATTTTCTCTGAATTAAGAAAAGTCTGAGAAAGTTGTAAGATAGTTTTAAATGAATTATTTTTACTCGAATAAATCTAGTTAAACATAATTATAAAAATTAAATAAATAATTTAATAATACTTTAATAAATATAATAAATTAATACCAACAATACTCCCTAGAACTAGAGTTATATATCAATATATATTAAAAAAAAATTATTTATTGCTTATTTTTAAAATATTAAATTATAAAGGATTAAATAGATTTACATGTGCTTTAAAACTTTAAATAATATAAAAAATTATATGTAATTATTGACTTAAATTTGACCAATAAATCTTGTTACTTATAATATAAATTAAATGGAAAATATTACATCATTCCTTATTTATGAAATATGATAAAGTATGGTATATATCTTGTTTCCCATCTTTATCTAATATACTAAATAAAATTATTTATAAGAAAATAATTAAATTCATTCAATAGAAATAAATTTATTTTATAACCTTTTATGTTATCAATTATTTATTATAAAAACTTATAATACTAATTCTTAAGGTAATTAGTAAACCTCTACTAAACTTATCTAATTTTACAGGCTAATTAGTAACCTTTAAACATTCTTTTTATTATTATCTAATTTTACTGGACAATTAGTAACATTTTGTTAAATAAATATTTTATATTCCTATTTATATTTGTTATCTAAATTAAAGTAATCTTTATAAACAATAATTTTTACTAAAGTATTTAACATTTCTAAACAATTACATTTACAAGTTATTTTTATAATTTTATTAATATAAATTTTTTTACTATTTAACTATTTAATAATTTTATACTTATAATCTATATAACTTTAATATATTTATTTTAATTTATTATTATTTAAAGTTTCATTCTATATCAAATAGAAAGACACAAAATTTTTATCTTTTAATATATTTAATTAAATTAAATCATTTAATTTAATTTTAGTTTATTATTATTTTTTTTTTTTTAAATTATATAATTTTTTAAAAAATTTCAAAATTCATGGAATATTTCTTTATTTGTTAAAATAGAAATTAGAAATTCAATAATAAAAAATTTAAGGGGAAATTTATATAATTTTAAATAATTTTAATTTAAAAAAAAAAAAGAATGATCTTCATATAGAATTTTTAAAACTTAATAAAATGTAATCTACCTCTGTATACAATTTTAGAAATAATATATATATTAAAAAAAAAAAATTGTTTATTCCTTATTTTTAAAATATTAAATTTTAAAGGATTAAATAGATTTACATGTGCTTTAAAACTTTAAATAATATCAAAAATATATTTTTTTTATATAAAATGATGTAATGTATATATTTTCCATTTAATTCATATTATTAATCATATGGTTAATAGTATAAAAATTTCAAGATAAAATTATTTTTTGGTTCAATTAATATAATTAATAATAAATATATGTTATAATAAATAGTAGAATTAATCTATTCTTCTAATAATTCATATAAGGAATATAAAATGATAATATAAATTAAATAATTTATCAATTATTTAATTTATATTATCATTTTATATTTTTATTAACAATATTTCATATTATATATTATTTATTTATAATTAAATATTTTTAAAAAAAAAAAAATTTTTTTACTCGATTTTTTATTATTTATCATTTATTTAATTATTTTTTCCTTTTTTTCCTTTTTTTTTTTTTTTCCTTTTTTTTTTTAATACAGTTATTTTGTTTTTTATAGTTTATTTTTATTTTTATTTTTTTTTTTTTATTTTTAGTTATTTATTATTAATTTAATATTTTTTATTTTTTATTATATTTTTTAATACTTTTTTTTTTTATTTTTATTTCTATTCCTTTATTTTATATTTTAATTATTTATTATTATTAATTTGCTTTTTTTTTTTTTTTTTTTTTTTTTTTTTTTTGAACTAAATAAATGAATAAAATATTACTCAAAATTTTTATGATCAAATTATTGAAAAAAAAAAAAAAAAATTTTTTATTTTAAAAAAACCCTAGTGTATTCTTTCATAATAAGTAATTTTAAAATATATATATATATTACTAAAACAAATCATTTCATTTTTTTTCTTTTTCTTTAAAAAAAAATATAATAAAAAGAAGAATTCTAAATAAGAAATTATTGTTATAAATCATCAATTCTTATTTAGAAAATAAAATAAAATAAATACTAATTTTTTTTTTATTATAATGAATATAAATTTAATAGATTATTATTATTTTTTCTTTTTAATGAATTTTTAAAGTAATTTTAAAATAATATAATTTTTTATAATTAAAATATACTAAATATTATTATTATAAAAATTAAAATGTTTTTGTTATTTGTTGGTATTAATTTAAAAGATGAGTTCAAAATAAACTATTTAGTTCTTTTAAATAATACTTATTTCGGTTTGGTTAATTTTTATATATACTTTTATTATTATTATTTTATATATATATATATTAAATTAACACTATAATTAATTTTATGTTAAAATTCAAGAAATATTTCATTTATTAAAATATATTTATATATATAATTTTTTTTTTTAATTTCTAAAATTAAATATAAAAATAAAAAAATAAAATAATTTTTTATTGACCTATGTATCTAATATTTCTTTAATAAATCCAAATTTTGTTACAGTTGTTACTTAATTCAATACATTTTTTATTAAGTTCTTCTGTCCATGGTTGTCTCCAGCAGTTATCAGCTTCTGAATAACATTTTCTTGACATTTCATTTTTACAATTCCAGTCATCCTTTCCACAGGATAAATAATTTATTGTTGGTTGTGAATTTTTAGCAGTTGTAGTGGTAGTACGATATATAATTACTTTAGTAGAAGAAGTTTTAATAGAAGAAGTTGAAATACGTTTTGGAATGGTTTTTGTGGAAGTAGTTGAAATACGTTTTGAAATAGTTTTAGTGGAAGTAGTTGAAATACGTTTTGGAATAGTTTTAGTGGAAGTAGTTGAAATACGTTTTGGAATGGTTTTTGTGGAAGTAGTTGAAATACGTTTTGGAATGGTTTTAGTGGAAGTAGTTGAAATACGTTTTGGAATGGTTTTTGTGGAAGTAGTTGAAATACGTTTTGGAATAGTTTTAGTGGAAGTAGTTTTAGCGGTTAAAGTATATTTTGGTATACATTTTGGAATAGCAGTACAACTATCACCTTCACGAATAATTTGAACTTCATAGCCAGGTTGACAATCAATTAATATTTTAGCAGTAAAGATTTTTGTACAATTGTTTTTAGTAGCGGTGGTCACTGGTACATTAGTGGTGGTAGTGGTTGCTTTAGTGGAAATAATTTTTGGAATAGATTTAGATGATTTAGTTAAACTTGGAATAACTTTAGTAGAGTAAATACTTTTAGTACTACTATTAGCAGTAGTTACTGGTAAATCAGAAACTGGAATTTCAAAAGTTGGAATTGGTCTAGTCTTGAAAGAAAGTGTAGTACTAATTGTAGTTGTAGATGTTGTTTTAGTGGCAACAATTATAGGAATAGATTTAGATGATTTAGTTAAACTTGGAATAACTTTAGTAGAGTAAATACTTTTAGTACTACTATTAGCAGTAGTTACTGGTAAATCAGAAACTGGAACTTCGAAAGTTGGAATTGGTCTAGTCTTGAAAGAAAGTGTAGTACTAATTGTAGTTGTAGATGTTGTTTTAGTGGCAACAATTATAGGAATAGATTTAGATGATTTAGTTAAACTTGGAATAACTTTAGTAGAGTAAATACTTTTAGTACTACTATTAGCAGTAGTTACTGGTAAATCAGAAACTGGAACTTCAAAAGTTGGAATTGGTCTAATTTTGAAAGAAAGTGTAGTAGTTGTAATTGATTTAGTTGATTTAGATTTAATTTCTGAAATAATTTTACTAGAAATACTAGGAATAATTTTAGTTGAAGATTTTCTAATAATTCCTTGAGTGTAATTACTATCAGAAACACATTTTTTAGAAGCAATGCAATTATTTACATCAAGAACTGTATCTACTTTATAACCAGGTGAACATTCCACTATAACTTTAGAAGTAAAAATTTTTGTACATTTATTTGTAGAACTATTAGTTGGAATGCTCTTTGTTTTTATTGTATTTGGAAGTGTTTTAGATCCATTTAAGACTTCAGCTTTACTACTTAAAATGAAAATTAATAATAATACTATATTAATATTCATTACTTTCATTTTTTCTTTATTTTTATTATTTAAATGTAAATTTTTTATTTTAAATTTAGTATTTTCTATTTATTTATTTTTTATTTATTTGTTTATTTTCTTTTTTTATTTTTATTTTTTTTTTTTTTTATTTTACTTTTTTTTAAATGATTTATTTATTCAGTTATATTATTATTAGTATTAGTATTATTTTTATTATATATTTAATTTCTTTTTATTATTATTATTATTTATTTAATTAATAAATAATAAAAATTATACATATTTTCAATAATAAAAAGAAAAAGAAAAAAACTTTAATATTAAAAAAAAAAAACATTTAAATATATATAAATAAAATTTAAATATTAATATATTAGTTCATATATTTTATTTATCTATTTTATATTATAATATACTAATATATAATATATAGTATAAATAATAAAAAAAAAAAAGGAGGTAAAATTATATATATAATAAATTTAAATTAACAATAAAACTGTCTAAAAACTAAAATTATTATTATTATAAAATTTTTTATATGATATTCATTTTGACTAATTGAATATTAAATAAAAAATATTCAAACCTTAATACATAATAAAATTTATCATTCGAACATAAATTAATGTCATAAATCAAATTTAAATCTGATTTTATAATTGATATGCGGGACTTTCATATGCTAATAATTTTGATATACTGGACTTATGTTCTAATATAATAATATATAAATACAAAATATATAATTTAATATATATTATAATAGTAATTATAACATACTAATGAATAATTAATAATATATTATAAAAATTATTATCAAAAAGATATAAATTTAATATTTAATAATTATTATTAAATATATAAATATGTTACTATATTTGTTTTAGATCAATTTTTACTAGTATAATTATTTTTTTTCTTTATTAATATTTTCTATCCTAGAAAATATCCAAAATCAACTTCCGTATAATAAATTACATGAAGGATAGTTATTAATAGAATTATTTAAATATAAAAATTATAGTTTAATCATATAAATAATAAATAAATATGATTAAACTATAATTTTTATATTTAAATAATTCTATTAATAACTATCCTTCATGTAAGTAATAATAATATATAAGAATATAATATAATAATTAATATAATAATTAATATTAACAATATTATATTTAACTATAATATAATAAGTAATTATATCTCATTATTTTATAATTTTTATAATATATAGAAGAATTATGCATATATAATATAAACTCTAAGATAAGAATATTTAAGACATATATAATAAGAATATTATTATATAATATATAATTATAAAATAATTATTTAATTTAATATATTAAATATTATAATTAATAATATATATATGAATATTAAATTAATATATAAATAAGAATATATTTCAGAAATTATTAATATAATACAAGAAGATATAAATTTAATATTTAATAATTATTAATTAAACTAATATGTTGCTACACATTATTAGTATTATATCAGAAATACCCACGCTAAAATAGCTCATTTATAGCAATATTGAAATTTCTCTTGCTAAGAGAACAATTTTCAATTTAACATATGAATTAGTAATAAAATAAATAATAAGTTGGAATATGAATAATTCAAATAAAGGAAAATATAAAATTAAGAGAAATTTTATATTATAATGAATAAGCTATTAAAATATTTACTAACTAAAAAAATAAATTCTATTATTATGAAAATTTATAAAATTTTCGACTTAATTTTTCAAATTTTTCATTAAAAAAAAAAAAAAAAAAAAAAAAAAAAAAAAAAAAGATTGAATAATATATATAATAACTAATAATTAATTTTGAAATTTTTGAAATTTTAAAATTTCAATTTTGAGATTTTGAAAATAAAAATAATAACTATGTTTGTATTAAGTGTTGTAATAGAATAAATATGAATAATATTTTGATAATTTTCACTATCTGATTCATCATTTTCATCGTCAATAAAACCCAATCCATCTTCCATTTCTTGGATAATTTCTCTTGATTCTCCAGAAGATGTAAAAATACAGTCAATAAAAATAGTTTCTGGATCAGTGATGTGTTAATGTCTGATCCATAATCTTAATTCCGAAGGGCAGAATTTAATATCTAAGTTTTGTTTTGTAAATTTATTAATATCCTTTAATTCTCTAAAAGTCTCTAAAAGTAAATTTTGGACCTTGACTTGTGTTAATTGGAGTTGGTATTATGGGGATATTGTTTAATGAACTACTTAGAATAGTTGATTCTGGAGTAGTTGAATCCATTTTGATTGTATTAAACTGTTAAAGAAAAATAATATATTATTTGAGGGACTCCAATAGAAATATGGTTTGGTTGTTAAGTTCGAATTCCTCTTCGACCCATTTAGTTAGTATAAAAATATATGAATAAAAGTAACTAATTTCAAATTCACCTTCGACGCACCTAGTTAAAGAAAATTTTGGAATTTAATGCTTAAATATACAGTTCACTCATAATTTATAATGGAAATAAAAAATTAAAACCCAGAAAACTTGGTCCATACAAAATTTTAGGGAAAATTTCACCAGCATCATATAAGTTTGAACTACCCAAGAATATTAGAATATATTTAGTCATATATGTTTCGGAATTTGAACCATACTTCGAAGATCACCATGGAAGAAAACAAGAACCACCACCGCCTAAAATTGTTAATGATGAAGAAGAATATAAAGTTAAAAAAATCTTAGATTAAAGAAATCATTATGGAAAAATCCAATATCTTATCAAATGGAAAGGATATCTATTATTTGAAGCATCTTGGGAACCTAAACTAAATTTAAATTGCCCTGAAAAGAATTTAACAAAAATAACTAAAATTAAAACTTGAAAATGAGTCTTTACTTTATTAATATTAAACTTTCATTAATTTATCAATATCAATATTATTAAATATTATCTTATATTATTATCAAATATTATTAATATTCATGCATTATTATTATATATTTTATAGATGTAACTTTATTAATATCATGTAATTTTATTTTAATGTTCGTACTATAAAATAGTTAATAATAATTATTTTTTTTATTTTTGTTTAGTTTTAGCATAAGTTATGCCTAACTGTTATTTTTGTCTGTTATCCGAATTCTGGAGGCGGAGGTCAAGATGTTTTTATTAATTATAATAATTCATTAAAATTAAAATTATTACACTCCAAGTTTTTATAAATTAATTAAGAAATTCAATAATTAAAATTTTAAGTTTTATTAAAAATCTTTCAATATTTTAATAATAAATTTTATAAGACTAGTACTAAGAATTAATATTTTTTTATTACTTTATAATTAATCTAATTAACTTGGTTTTAGCTAATAAGGTTAATGTAGTTAATAATTTTATAAATATTATAAGTATAAAATTCGAGTTAAAGATTTTATTTATATAAAATATTAATTTATTATTTACAAGCCATTTAAATAATTAAATTATTTTTATATATTTAAAATTCTAGAATTAATTATAATTCAAAAAATAATAAAAATTTCTTTTATTATTATTATATTATTATTAAATAATAAATAGTTAATAATTATGTACTTATGTAATTTAAGTTTTTTTTATAAAAATTATTATTTATTATATTATAATAATAATTGAATTACTAATTAAAAATTAATTTGATCGATATGTTAATTCTAAATTGTTCTAATGGCTTAGCTATACAAAATCTCAAAAATAATAAATAAGACCATATTTTTCAGATATAAAAAAATATTAAATTATAATTTTAGTTTAGATAATTTAAATTTTAATATTTTATAATTGTAATTAATAAATTTATAAATACAAAATAAAAATAAATAAAATTATAACTTTTTTTTATTATTAAATTATTGGGTTTATTTGTGTAATATTTTTTCTTTTGTACATTATTCAAACCATAACATATTTATTGGAGGAGATATCAAAGAACGACATAAAAATATCATATAAATAAATACAATCATTACTAATTATTAAAAATTATTTAAAAGACCTTGAATATAGATTTCTTGGTTTATTTAATCCTACATAGTATTGCTAGTAAGCTCTGTACTGCTATATTTTACATTGAATATAGTAGCCGTGGTACCCTCATGGCATGATGCAATTAAAGAGTGAAGCTGCACGTCAGACAGGGTATACTATCAGATTATTCAAGAGACTTGTTATAAAATAATAATTTAATATTAATAATTTAAAATATATGATGATAGAAAAAAAAAGTAAAAAAAAATTTTTTCTTTTTACTAGCTTGATGCAATTTAGTTAATATTTATAATTGAAAAATGCTTTTCTTATCAGTATTGAACTAAACATGATATATCAGCATAAAAAGAACTTAGTAATCTTCAGCAGGGATATAGTAGGAGTAGTAATTAGATTCTTAAGTACATTATGGAGCATAGATCGCGTGATTAAGATGACTACTTGTTTACTATCGTACAAATATATTTACCCTTCGATTACTAGTTTATTATGTATATCTTAGTCGGTAGTTCAAATTGATAATAACAATAATAACTAATAGCTATTATTAAAAGGTAAATGTGAAATAATAGATACTATAATAATTTATATAATTACTTAAAAATTTATTATCTTTAAAATAGAAATCAATTGGTATTTATATACTCTTAAGTTTAAAATAATAAATATATACTATAAATTTTTAATCATTAAGAAGAAATTATATCAGTAGTTATTGAGAATAATATTCAAGATATAGTAATAAATTCAAAATTATGTTTCTTATAATTGATACAAAAGATATATATATTTTTTATTATATAATTAGTAGTATAGTGCGCACTAGATTATATTTGTAATAATTTTAAAATTCTCATATATACAAGTGGTCGTGAAGTGTGAATTAAGCTTGTTATATTTCTTACAGGTCGATAAAGATTTTCGGGCATATATTAAACATACTTTATTTTTTATTTTGAATTGATTAATTTCATGGTAGGAATATTATTCTTAATTTTATAAAATTAAAGAAAAATCAATGATTTTTAGGAGCTTAAAAAGGAGCTCAAGGATATTGAAAAACTCTCAAAAGATAACTTAGATATTAAATCTTGGGCTTCTGAAATTCAATTATGGATGGATTTACAAGAAGTTACAAATCCAAAAAAGATTACTTATTTCTTGTGTACTTACTTCCAAAGGAGAACTTAGAGAAGTTATTCAAGATCTTGAAAACAAAATTACCGATGAAGAAGATGAAGAAAGTGATGACACTGAAGATGAAGTTAATAACCATAAGGTAATTCCGGAGCATTATCCTACCTTATCCAAAATGTTGAAACTTTAGAAACTTTTTATGGTGCTAAAGAAGATCAAAATCTATCGCTTCGAGAATTTAATTAGTTACGTATTAAAAAAAATGAAAACGTAAAGGAATTTAATAAAAAATATAAGTCATTATATTTAAAACTTGATAAAAAGAAGAAAAAGCAAATAAATGTATTTGGATTATGCTGACTCCCTTTAAAATAATAGGGAAGTATGGAAAAGAGTTTCTTTAAAAGATTATGTTATATTAGAAAAAGCTTTTACTATTGCAGAAAAAGTGGGTCGACTTGTACTGAGATCAGGAATAAACCTAATTAATTATTCCAAAAATGTAAGAAAAACTAAAAATACTTTTTCTAGTTTAATATTCCTTATGTTCCATATGGAAGAAAATATGAAGATCCTATAAATAAAAAGAAAAATACAAGAGAAAACAGTATGGATGAACTAACTCAGAAAATGAAAATTTAGATATTAAAGTCTGTAACTTTTACAAAGAACCAGGATACAATCAATATAATTGTCCTGATTTAAATGGTATCACATTAAAGAATAAGAAAAGCATATTAGAAGATTCTTTAAATCAATAATGGGGAGAAGAAATCCTCCAGTAGTCAATAAAATAGCTTCACTTCAATGTAAAACTATTTCTGAAATGCCATATAAAAATAATGAAGAAGAACTTATTGAAAATGATAAGGAATCAGAGGGTAATTATTTTGTTGGAGTAATGAAAAGAAATCTAGATGAAGTTAATAAAGAGCCTGAACAAAATATTCAGAAACGAACGCATAAAAGTCTTAATGATAATCTATGATCAATAAATACACCAGTTCTTCGTAAAAAGAAGGAAACGTATTTGAAAAATACTACTCTAGAAACAGTTCATAAGTAATTACATTCTTTATTTATTATTTAACCCAACATTTCATGTGAAAAGAGAAAGGAAAAGAAAATAAGAAATACGGAACTTGTAACCAAAAGTAATAACAACGAGGATATTGAAGTCAAGAAAATAGAAGAAAACAAATCTTATAATACTAGTAATAGTAAGCCAGAAGCTAGTAAACCAGGAACTACCAAAGGGGAGAGTTCAACTAAAAATAATAATGGGGGAGTTATGGACTTTGCTGAATAAACAAATGGAAGAATTTAAGAACATGATGATTAGCACTCAACAACAGACGGCAGCAATGATTGAACAAATACAAACCTAAAGTGAAACCAGATTTGCTAGAATTGAGGCCGAACTTAGGAGTTTTATTCCAGCTGTCCACCAACGTTTTGGCGAGGTTGAAAAAAGGGTAGATGAGGAGGAGACTAGGGGTTACTGGAGCTTCAAAAAGTTCAAGAGTTTCAGAATCAGCAGATAGCTGAAAATAAAGGAAAAGAAACTGCAGTAGATAATGATATTAAAAAGATTGAAACCTATCTGGATGAGGACTAGATAAAAGGAAAACAATTCCAGCAAGACCTAGAAGAGAAAGGTCAGAAAATATATCAGATTGAAGAATTCTTAGATGCGAACCAAGAAGGGAAAAGGATACATCATAAAGAGCTCGAAAAGAAGATTGAAAAATTGATGGCTGTTAATCATTCTCAACAGCACGAGATCGAGCGACTGGGAAAGCAGTCTTGGGAAGCCCAAAATAGGGCTCAGGCGTCGACAAGTAAACCCTTTCCACTACATATAGATACAAAAGAAGCAAGATATAGAACATATTACCTTCTCACGCCGTTTATACTTACAAAGAGCGCGATGGAAGATGTGATAATGACGGATGAATACCATGCGGAGTACGAAAGAGACATTCCAATGTTCAATGGTGAGATAGGGGATGTAGAATCATTCATTGACAGGTTAAAAAGGTACTTTGGTATACACCAGAAGTATTACTAAAGCGAGTCCACGGCGATGTTGTACTTCATTGAGGATTACTTACAAGGAACTGCTAAGAAATGGCACCAAATAGATGAAGTATTCAAACAGAGGAATGACCCTCAACCTCAGAGATTGATGGATAGGTTGTTGAAAGAATTTAAGAGTGAACGGACGTTAGAGGAGGTCAAGATTGCGATGCTTAAACTTAGGCACAAATGGGGAAAAACTTATGAATACCTCTCCGAGTTCAATAGATTAAGCAGAATACTTCAGTTGCGAAGACCCTCCATGGATATAGAAGCCAAGAGAAGGAGGAAGAGCGATAGTAGCCGAGGCGATAAAAAGGATTTCAGTGGGAGAGAGCCTACTAAACAAACTAATTATGATAGAAACAAGAAGGATAATTATAACCACAACAATGGTAAAGATGTTAGTACGAGACCAGGCGAAAGACAAAATTACTATAAGGACTCCCGTACTAGCAGCAATAATCAAATTCCTAAGACAGCACTCTTGATTTAAATGTGCTGTACGATACTGGATCACAGATCAACATGATCCATCCGCAGTTAGCCAAGGAAATGGGATTCAAGATAGAAGACCGTCTCTTAATGTTTGCTACATTTGGTAAAGTGCTGATACCCCAGGTAACGGAGGAGTTCAAAATTAAAGTAAAGCTGGTCGAAGAGCGTACTGGTAAAGTCAAATGGTACGACTTTAACACTAGATGCAGGCTAGCCGAGGCTATTCCAAGTACGATAATTTTAGGTTCAAGATTCATAAATAGACACCTTATATATAGGAAGATTGATGTTCATGACCAGCAACTAAAGGTTTACAAAATAGATGGCGAGAGGCCAGGGCTACCAGATGTAGATTCACCAGGAGAGTGTGAAGATGAAAATATCTACATGGTATAGATACAAGAAGATAAAGAAGTAGCTGTGAAACAGGAGATTCAATCTACAGCGAGAATTACTAAGATTATTAAACAGGTTATTGATAAAATCAAAAACTAAAGGACACGGTATACGATTTAGCAAGGCAATTTTACCGTGAGAGAGGAATTGAATATACTATGGATTACCACGATTATTTAGTAGATTACGACAAATGGGCTGATTGGTTCAATGGATAGAAAGCTAAAAATCTGAAGGAGAGTAAAATTAATAAAAACCCTACCGAAAATATTGTGCTAAAAGATAGCAAGGGAAAGAATTGCTTAGCTATGATCACACTAGAGGATTCGGTAGCAGAAACAATTAAAAAAGTGGGGCTAGAGAAGCTTCTGACAATAGACGAAATAATAGATAAGTATTATGGAGACTTAATTGAAGCCTTCAATGAGGAAATCGCTGAGACATTGCCAGAACACAGGCCATATGATTGCAAGATTGAGCTAGAGCCTAATGTACCACTTTACAAAGGAGCAATCTATCCTACGAGTCTTAGAGAAGAAAAAGCGCTAAAGGAATATATAGATGAAAATTTGGCTAAAGGGTTTATACGAAGATCAGAATCTCTTGCAGGTTACCCTGTGTTGTTCATACCCAAGAAGTCAGAGGAGTTACGAATATGCATGGATTAAAGAAAGCTGAACCATTGGACTAAACGTAATGCCTATCCAATCCCAAGAATTAGTGCAGTTTTTGAAGCCATGAAAGGAGCGGTAGTGTTCTACAAATTCGATCTCAAATCTGCTTATAACTTGGTCAGAATTCGTGAAGGTGACGAGTATAAGACAGCCTTCAATACCAAGTTCGGACTCTTTGAGCATTTGGTAATGCCTTTTTGTTTAACCAATGGTGTTGAAATTGACCCAGATAAGATAAATGTTGTAACTGAATTGCCACAACCAGAGAATGTCAAGCAAATGCAAAGCTTCTTAGGCTTTTGCAACTACTACAGAAAATTCATAGGAAACTTTTCAGAAATATCCAAGCCGCTATTCAAGATGACTTCTAAAAAGGAGAAGTTTGAGTGAACTGAAGAGGGATTAGTCGTGTTCTATAAATTAAAAGAAATGCTTACCTCTCCACCAGTGCTAGCATACCCTGACAACGAGAAACAGTTCTTCGTAGAATGTGATGCTAGTAATTACGCGATAGGAGGAGTGTTGTCACAAAAAGGGGACGATGGGTCCTTTCACTCCATATAATATTACTCGAAGACACGCAGCAAAGCTGAAGTGAATTATTCAATAACAGAAAAGGAATTACTAGCCATTAAAACTGCTTTTACAGAATAGCGACACTTGCTTCAAGGCTCGAAGCATAAGATTATTGTATACAGTGACCACAGGAATCTGTTATTCCCTAGCAAACTCCAATTACTCACTCCTAGGCAGATAAGATGGAAAGAGCTATTCGCCACGTACTGGTTTGAAATAGTAAATAGACCTGGGAAAAAGAATGGTAAAGTTGATGCCCTTTCGAGAGTAGAAACTGAGAAAACAGAGGCTAAAGAATTTAATAAATATAGCCTTTTGAAATCTGAACAACTAGTAGGATTTGATTATGTCGATGGTGAAGCTAGTTATTTAGCCTTAGCTACCAATTTTGTGGATGATATTAAGCAAGCCTACCGTCAGGGCAAAATGGCCCAAGAGGTAATGAAAGATCTAGCAGAAGAGACAAGAAACAATTATAACAAGAAGCATTGGATAGAAATAGATGGTCTTCTGATAAGAAAAGAAAACCCTGAACAAGTTTATGTGCAAGACAAAAATCCAACTAAACCATGACTCGGAGTACGCAGGACATTTAAAAATCGATAAAACTTCGGACCTGATATCTAGGAATTTCAACTGGCCGAAGATGAGAAAAGATAATTCAGGTTACGTGAAAGCTTGCAAAACCTGCGCTACCAAGAAAGATGACCGACACAAGGAATATGGTACTGCAGTAAGAGTTCCGGTTGCTGAATTATCCCGGCAAGGAGTAAAACTAAATTTCATTACGGATCTGTCAGTAAAATGTAGAATAAGAACGGATAGTGGTTATACTTGGGAAACGAAAAAAGCAGGTTGTATCTTAGTGTACTGCGACAAACTAACCAAGATGATACACCTGATTGGATTTAAACATGTGCCCAATGCTACCGAGACTGCTGATGCGTTCCTAAGGGAAATATATAGGCTGCACGGATTCCCTAAAATTGTTACTACCGATAGAGGAGTCCAGTTTACAAGCCAAGTATGGAAGGAATTATTGGAGTTCTTTGATAAAGAGGTAAACTACGCTACCATAAGTCACCAAGAAACAGTAGTCCTAGTTGAAAGGAACAATGCCTACGTAGAAACTTATTTACGGTGCTTTGTTGGAACCTATGATGATGAAAGCTGGATGAACTACCTGTTCTTAGTAGAGTTCTGCTACAACAATTCAATCCACGCTTCTACCTAACAATCTCCATTCCTTGCCTTGTACAACTACCAAGTGCACAATTCACCAAAAACAGCAGACATAGTGTATTCTTTAGGCGAAGCTAAAATGATTGATAGCATTGCTCATAACTTAGGTAACCTGAAGCAAATATTAGAGATCGCCCAAACAAGATACCTGGACAACATGGATAAGATACTGTAAAGATGTGATTATCCCAATCACATTTTAAATTAAAAAATTTTTTCTTGTGTAATTCAAAAATGTAAATTATTCTTTGATTTATAAAATAATAAGCAAAGTAAATAAATCATATGAACTAAATTTTTGAATTATATTCCTTAAGCCACAAGATAAATTTTTAATGTAATAATTTTTATAAAATTTAATTCTGAGAAAATTATTGTTGTAAAATAATTTAAATGAATTAATTAAAGTTTAAAACAAAATAAATTAATAATTTATTTTGTGAAAATTAAGTTTCAAAATTTAATCATGACTCCTTTAATATTGTTTTTAAATCGAAAATAAATAAAGACTTTACTTATAATATTAAAATAATAAATAGATAATAAATGTACTTAATTTTAATTATTTAGTATTTAGTTTAATTAATAATTATATTTTTCTAAATTTAGCTATAGTTTATAAATTTATTATTTAATAAAATTCATTAGGATAGTTTTATATTAAAAAATATGTAATTTAAATGAAATAATATATTATCAATGTATTTAGGAAAAGTATAAATAGAAGATACTTTTCACATTTTTTCTCGATGTAATTGTTATTTTTAACAAACAACTATTAAATATTAATAAATTATATTTTTAATAAAAATATTTTTTTAAATAAAATTTTATTATATTCCTTTGTTATTGTAATCTATTTTAGTATTTTCTTTTACAGATACGTATAACTATCCCAGGAATAGGTTATTAGACAAAATATGGTTAAAGAAACCTGAAAATTATGATGCGTTTAAGGTAGAAGGCGTCGACGAAGAAAAGAAGAATTACAGATTAGACATTAGTCGTTCTCCATTTCCAAATATATATACCCAGTGTTCCATGTAAGCGAATTAGAACCATTTTACAAGTTGCCGAAGACATTAGTGCCAGCTCCTACTGATAACGAAAAGATTATTCATATCCTTGGATCAAGAAAACACAAAGGACAATATCAATATCTGGTTGCGTACCAGAATGATAAACAAGAGTGGGTAAAAGCCGACGTGATCGACGACAATCCTCACTATGCAGAGTTGCTGGAGGATTACCAAGATTTTAGTTATAGCCAGTTTATTGCTAACGTCGTCAACCATTAGTAGCTTGTTCCTTGGAAGAGGCCTTGTAACAGATACATGGTAACATTAAACCTATCCAATGATAGTTCTCTGGTTATGTAATGTATCTATAAACAGTTAGAAATTAAAGCTAATCAAATAAAATCTTTACTTTATTTTCGTACATTAAATTTTATTATTTTATAGTTTATTTTATTAAAAGATATTTAGATATTTTAGAATTAGTATAAATAGAACTTTAAATTTCTAATTCTTATAATTTTTGTAAGATTATTAAATAAAATAACATTATATATAAATTAGATAATCATTTATTCAAATAAAATTATTAATAAAAATTTAATTTAAATTAAAATTTATTAAAAGAATATTTTATTAATTGGGTATTACAAATTTAAGTTCTTATAAAAACAAAAATTTCTTTTTCTTAATTATATTTTTATTATTAAATTATTTTCTTTATTAAAATTATCTAACTTATAACAAACATCTTGACCTGACCATTTACCTCAAAAACAAACCACATTATAATTACTTTATTAATTTATATTTTATTTATATTTCAATATTTATTAATATGTAAATAATATATTAATTTATATATTAGAAAATAATGTAAATAAATTTGTTGTAAATGCATTAATAAATTAAAAGTAGTATATTTAATTTATTATTTTAATTAATTGATAATTTATAGAATTTTTAATAAAATCGGTTAAGTTTTTTCTCAATATTAATATGGTTGGATTTTTGTTAATTAATACGATGATTAGTATATTAGAATATTTATCGAAGTTATTCAGGTTTTTCCACTAATCTTTTACTGAATATTAATTTGTTATGATTAGATACTTTTATTTGATTTGTTAACTTCATCTTATTTATTTTATTTATCTTTTTATCATAAGTATTAAAATAATTATAAATAAAAAAATATAAAAGAACTCAAATTTCTTTAACAAATTTGAGTTATAATGATATAACGTTATTTTATAAATTGAAAGAAATAAAAATCTTTTCTCTTATTTATATTTAGTGTTTATAATAAGTTTTATAAGATAAGTATAAATTTTTTATATTTAAAAAATATGAATAATCTAATTATAATTAATATTATAATTAGAATATTACAATAAAAGGTAAGTTTAATATAAAATAAAATATTGAATAATAAATAATTAAAGACTAAAATACTTTAATACCTCTGTATATGAGTTGTTGTACGAAACACTAATATTAATCTTTAAATAGTTATTTTTTCAACACTTAAAATATATAGCGCAGCTCTATTTCACTTTATTTATAAATACTACACTAAGTTGTCTATTTATTTTAAAATAATTAATTTTTATTTATTTAAAATTATATAATTTGATAGAACAATTTACTTTAATAGTAACGCGAGTGCGTTAACTTTACATATACATGTTATATTTATACAAGATAATATATTTAATGATTGGATACATAATTAGTATATTTTAACTTATAAACATTTATTATAAAATATAAAACTATCTAAAATATATTTAACTATATATAGAAATCAATAAAAAATTATAATAAAATAGTTGTACATTTAACGTACAAAATTAAGCTAAGATTTTATTTGATTAGCTAATATTGCTAACTCTTTTAAGATACATTACGTTACCCCGATAATAGTCCTGAAGATAGTTCTTATAATAATATAAATTATTATAATAGTGATTGACGTTGTATTATCACCCATATAGTTGTTTTGTTTGAAGGATTTTATATTAAGATATTAAAATTTTTTATAAAGAATTTTATATTTAAATCATTTGAATTTTTTATGAGGGATTTTATATATATATATTAAAACATTTGAATTATTTATGAAGGAATTTTTATCAAAAAATTGGTGCTGGTAACAATGAAGGGGATCATTATTAGGTTTTGGATTGTGAACTGTAATGGAACTGATTCACCTGGTCTATTTTTTGTTCAATGTCGGCCTGTGACACATCTATACAATGGAATCAGAATTAATAATTTTAATAAATTAATAATGATAATTTTTTATTATAAATTTTTATAAATTTTCTTAAATTTTTTTTACAGTGATATAAAACAAATATGTGTAGTAACATATTTGTATATTTGAATATTTATATATTCAGATATTAAATTTATATCTTATTATAATAATTTAAATTATATATTTTATATTATTATTTATATTTTATATTATTTATATTTTGTATATATTATTTATATTTCTTATATATTAAATTATTATTTTTTTATAATAATAATAATAATATATTTAAACTCTTATTTATATAAAAATATTAAAACTTTTAAACAATTATTTTAGTTAATTAAAAAATCTAATCCACTGATTTTTTTTTAATAAGACTTATTTTAACTATTAATTAATTGTAATTCAACAAATTTTATTGATCATTTTCATTTGGTCATTTTTTTTTTGTTAAATATTATTTACTTTTTTTTTCATTAATAATTTTTAATATTTCAATTTCTTAAACGCTTCAACCATAATTTAACGAATTCATTTCTTTTTCTTTTTTCTTTTTTTTTTAATTGAATTTAATTTTAAATTTTATAAGCCAAATAGCGGAATGTACTATTGCGAAATGAACTATCAAGGGTTTTTTAAAGTATTCGGCATTTCATATAAAACCACGCTATGAAATGCACCACATACGCAAAATACATCATATTTGTTTTTACGAAATATAGGTTTGAGTCACAGGTTAAGTATGTTCCCCCCTTATATATTTGAATAGATACACTAAACTAATGGGAGAGTTGCATTTCCCCAAATTGCATTTCGCCAGATTGCATTTCGCCAAGTGGCGTAGTATTAAAATGTTGCATTTCCCCAAGTTGCTATTCGCCAGGTTGCATTTCGACAAGTAGAGTATTGATATAAATAAATGAATAAATAAATAAATATTAATTCAAAATATTTTTTTTAAAATTGTTTTTATGCGATATTAATAATATTTAATTTTATTTATTGATTTATTTATTTATTTAATAATTCTCAATTTGGCGAAAAGCAACTTGGCGAAAAGCAACTTGGCGAAATGCCACATTTTTTTAATACGCCACATGCTTTCAAAAAAATTGGCGAAACGCAACCTGGCGAAATGCAATTTGGCGAAATGCCCCACACCCTAAACTAATTGAGTGGGTAGGTTAAGTTATATTGTACATTTCGGGGATCGTGCATTTCGCAATGTGGCGTTTAATATTTTTAAAGTAAAGCCATACATTTTTAAGATATTCTATACAATTGTAAATGAATATATAAATAATTATTATTTTAAAAGTAATAATAATAATATATTTTTCAATTAAATACTCTTAAATAACTATTTCAAAAGAAATAATAATATATTCTATTAAAGAAGAATTATAAAAAGTTATTTTTATAATTGAATATTAATAAATTATATATATAAAAAAAGAATATTTATTATTTATTTAATTATTAAAAAGAACAAGCCACATACAAACACGCCACATTATGAAATGCCCTATCCCCGTCTCCCTTCAAAGGAAATATGGTATATTTCTTAAAGTTGCATTTCGGAATGTGGTTTTATAAAAATGTGCGTTGATGAAAGCTGGCTAAAATTATTTTTGATAAATAAATAATAATATTTAAATTTTTAATAAATAAAACAGAATGAAATTAATATTTAATAGTATTTCAGGGAGAGTTGCATTTCGCCAAGTGACGTATTAATATAAATAAATGAATGAATAAATAAATAAAAATTCAAAATAATTTTTTTTACTTTTTTATATTCAATGTTAATAATATTTAATTTTATTTATTTATTTATTTATTTATTTAATAATTTTCGATTTGATGAAATGCAACTTGTCGAAATGCCCCACTCCCCTTCAAAGAAATGTGGTGCATTTTGGAACGTTGCTTTATATGAAATGATGTAAGTGTGGATTAAATTATTTTTGATAAATAAACAATAATATTTAAATTTTTAATAAATAATAATAGATTGAAATAATATTTAATAGTGTTTAATAAAAAAAATACTTTAAAATTAAATATTATTATATATTATTTTAATAAAATAATAATAAAGTATTTAATAATATTTTATTTTTTTATTATAAATAATGTGTTTATGAGAAAAAAAAATAATAATAACCCATTTGTATTTGTTTCTATTTATTATTTACAATTATTTAAAAAAAGTATTTATAAGCCCCGTTACGAAATGCAACACCCCAGCTTCAAAATATTTATATATTAAAAATAAATATTAATAATAAAAAATAAAAAAAAAAAAAAAAAAGATCATTAAAAAAAGGTTTTATTATTTATATGGATTTTTTTTATTTCAAATATTTATATATATATATATATATTTCTAAAAAGAATTTAAACATATATATGTTTTGTTGTTATAATTAATATACTCTCTTAATTATCAATGGAACATTTTTTTTTTTTCTAGCATTATATATTTATTAATATCATATTATTATATCAATTCTGCTTACTGTAAACCTTTTTAAATTATAATAATAATAATAATTTAATTATATATATAAGTATAAGTGTATAATTATTATTTTAGAAAATAAAAGGTAACCTTTTAAAGAAAATAAATAAATAAATACAGAATATATTAACTTGTAAATAATATATTAACTTCTAAATTTAAATGTTAATTTTCTTTTAAAGATAAAATAAGATAAATATATAAAATAATAATTTTTTAGGTAATGGTTCATTTAACTTAACAGCATTAAAAAATTATTATTAAATTTATAATCTTTTTTTTTTTTTTTTTTTTTTTTTTTTTTTGAAGACGAAGTAATAATCTATCTATTCACTTAAAATTTTTATTCAATAATGAAAAAGTTTAAAGTGATATAACAACAGCAACAACAGAAACGGCAATTCTCTAAATTTATTGATATATAATATTATATAATATTATTAAAATTTTTTTTGAAAGAAAAAAAGAAGGAAAAAAATAAAATCCTATGACAATTATTATTAACTAGGATTATTAATCATGTCATGTTACATTAAAACAATAGTTTATTCATAACTTTTTTTTTTATTTTTTCTAATTGTTTTTGGGTTCACCAGAACTTATTCCTTTCGAAACTTTAAAATTATCAAATATTTTCTTCGAATCAATTCCTTTACTATAATATGTGACTAACATTGCTGCTATTGATATTTTTCCAAATCTTCTTGGTTTTGTAATACAAACATATTTAGAATTATCAACGTTTATTAATTTATTAAATTTGTTTATGATATTAGATTCATCTACAAAGTATTTCTGATTAAGAATACTTTCATATTTTACATGAATACCATCATTATCAATAATTAATCCCATGTTTCAATATTTAATCCTTTTTTTTCCTTTTATTTTTTTCTTATTAATAATATTTTAATAATAAAATAAAATAAAATAATAATAATAATAATAATTGATAAATAATTAATAAAATTATAATAAAATTAAAAAATACAATATGTATACAATACTTAAATTTTATACATTGAATATTATTACCTATTAAATATTCAATATTTTAGTTTCTCTCTATTAGAGTAGTATTAATACTCTTGATAGATTGATTATCGTTTTATTTATTTCGAATATGTAAACCTCTTATAAAAATTGATCTTTTTATTGAGAAGTAATGTTGGAAAAAAAAAAAAAAGAGAGATTTCTAATTCTTTGAAATATTATTTATTTTTATAGTATTTCAACTTAATATTTTTTGGTCAGAGCAAAAAGTAATTTATTATGACTATTTATTTTATTATAGTGATATATTAATAATATGTGGCGCATTATTAAAGAAAAAGATTTTAATTATTAGATATAGGTTACACTATCCCCTTCAAGCCCCAGTTTATATAGGAGAATTGTTGGAGATATTATTAAAATGGGCTAGTATTTCAGAATAATAATTGTCTTCATCCATAATGGAGGAATCCACTCATTTATTCGAAAACCCGGGCTCTATGTAAATACTAAATATTCATAATTGTGATTTTCTAGATTAATTCTGCAATTTAAAACAGAATGAATTTCTGGAGAGGGATTTATATTGGAGAGATACTTGTTTAGTTTAGTAAAGGATTCTAATTCACAAATATTGAAAATATCAAATTTACATGGAAAAGGTGAATTTGAAAGATTTAATCTGCAATTATTAAATTCTAAATCCTCCGTAATTTTGAAGGGTCGATATTTCCTCGAACATAATTTTGTTGAAGAATTTGTAATATAATTAGAAGGTCTTTCAACTAAACTAGGTCTCCAACTTTGAAGGATGGAGAGAAACTTCTTTTAGAATTGGAGAAGAGCTTATAGAGTTCTTAGGAATTAGCTAGTACGTGTTTTAGTTTTTTCACATTCACAGCGAAGTCTGGGATATGGTAGACTTACCAGATGTTGAGATGGCAGAATTGCTGAGTGGAGAGAATGAAAGTAGGAACCCATTGAAAGCTAAGAATGGTGGTTGTCCAGTGGATGAATTCTTATTGATGTAGTAAATAAATTCGATTAAATACAACCAATCCAACCAATCTTTAGAAGAGTAAGCTCTAAGGAAACATCTAATAAATTGTTCGATAGACTGATTCAACTTCTCGACTTGTCCTATAGAAGTGTGATGACTGGTAGAAGCAGTGCTATGCTTAATAGAAGGAATACTCATTATTTCTTCCCATAGTTTGTTTGTGAACTGAGAACCACATTTAAGAACATAAATATATATAAAATAAATATGTATACTAATATATTTGTATAATTAACAATAATTATTAAATATTAAATTTATATCTTTTCTTAATAATTTTTATAATAATATCTTATTTGAATTATATATCAATATATATTCAATATTAATTAGAATAGTTATTTTATTTTATATTTATTTTATATTTATTTTATAATAAATTTATATATTTTACTCTAATGATTTTATTATATTTAATAGTTATTTATATTATAATTAAATATATATAATTAATATTACTAGTTATCTTATCTATATATTGTTATTTTATATTTAGTTTATTATTAAACTATAATTTTTTTATATAAATAATATATATATAAAATTATTAATAATCATTCTTCATCCTTCATGTAATTTATTAGACGGAGGTTGATTTGGTTATCTTCAAGTATAACAAAATATTAATATTAATAAAAAGATAATTATACAAGTTAAAATTAATAGTACATAAAAATCCCGTATATTAGTTATAATATCATTAGTTTTAAATATGATTTTAGACATTAATTTATGTTTGAATATTAAAAATTATTTTGTATTAATTAAGGTTTAAATATTTCATTTTATATCAAAGTCACTTAATAAACTCTTTAATGTAATATTCTTTATGTTGTAGTTGGTTTAATAAGTGTATTTGAAATTAATAATTTTTATTAATATTTTATTATTTTATAATTACAAAATTATTTCTACCAAAGAAAACCAAAAACAAGAATAATGTTGATTATATTGTTAAAATATTAATAATATATAATTATAAATAAATATAATAAATAAGAATATAGTAATATATATTTTAATATTAATAATATATAAATAATATAAACTATATATTTATATATAAATATATAGTTTATATATAAATTAAATTATTTGAGTTATAAAAAAAAAAAGTATTTTTTTTTTTTTTTTTTTATTTTAATTTCTATTAAATATTACAAAAACTATTTTTTTTTTTTTTTAAAGAGGGAAGAGAATACGCTTCCATAACTATATTAATTTTATTTTAAAAAAATACATGTAGGTGAAAAGTACATTATAAATTAAAAATAAAAATAAAAGTTAATAAATAAAATAAAAAAAAGCTCAAAAATACTATGTATTTCGGCAAGTTGTACTATGCGGGAATTTTTCCCTTCCTTACAAATAAAAAAGTAATAAAACCTAAAAGTAACATCTTTAAAATAGATAGTATGGTGTTTACTAAACTCTTCCTGGATTCATCATTTATTGAACTACTAGGGCGAGATTCACCCTTCGTAGAAATAGATGATGATCCTGTATTATCATTATGCCTTATCAGTACGACGTCGACGCTCTTGGTTAAGTTTGGTAATTTGGAATACCTATCAAATAATAGCTCAAACGAACTACTTATGATAGGTATTGCCCTTGTTAAGAATTTCGCCAATCCCACAATTTTTGGAACAGGTGACTCAGATGAACCTTTGAAAAGTAGTTCATTTAATTGTCTCTGTTCCCCACTATTGAAATGTAGCTCATTTAAAGCTAAAGTCCGACTTAACATTAAAAATGAATATACATATATATAATAAAAATAAAATATTATAATATAATCTAATATAAAAGAATAAAATTAAAGTATTTTAAAAGATTTTAAACTATATATATAAGTAAAAAAAAAATAACAACATACATATAAATAAAAATATAATTTAAATATAATTATTTAGAATTACCATCAATTTAATATAAAATAAAATTTTTTTATACAAAAAAAAAAAGGGAAATTTGATATATTTTTAATGATGATCCTTTATTTATTTAATATTTATTTCAATAGCATTGCCTATATTATTTATTTGATTTATAATAAAATCTATTTTAAATATATATTTTTTATTTTTTCTATAAATTGTATTTTTATTTCATTCAATTATTCACTTATTCTAAATTCATATATTCAAGTTATTTTAAATATACATATTATTTTTTATATTTTTACATTTATTTCTATTTATTTTAATTAAATTTAGAGTTGATTTGAAATTCTATTATTATTATATTTTTATATATTTTTAACTATTTGTAAAAAACCTTTTACTTTTATTATTTAATTTTTTTTTAATGAATAGTTCAATAAAAAGTCAATCTACCAGAGTTCACATTTGTCTTTTGGATTCATCTTTGAATTTATTGGACAATTAAACGTTTTAGCAAATATTTTGGAATTGCTAACAGCACCATTAACACGTGCATTTCCTGGTGAATGTACATCATATGATATAAATTTTAAATAATTACTATCATTATAAATATTGCCACACCATGTATGACCAAACGACATAAAGAATAATTGATCAGCAGTATATTGAGTAAGTCCAGGAAGTTTTTTATTTTCTTTTTTAACAGTTTCAGGATCTTCCAATAAAGAAATTTGCCATGATTCATAAGCTCTAATTAAACCACCATTATCAGCAATATTTTCACCAAGAGTTGTCTATTTTTTTTTTTTTTAAAAAAAAAAAGGAAAATATAAATTTATTTTAATAAGAAATTTTACAATTAAAATAGATAGAAAAATATATACATTATTTATATAAATATATTTATTAATTACAGTTCCATTAATATAATGTTTCTCTCCTTCTTTGTCTTCCAAGTAAAATTTATTATATCTGTTATATTTTTATAAATATTAAAAATATTATTTTTTAAATAATTAATAATTTTTAATTAATAAGAATATAATAATGATGATGATTTTATTATTATTATTATTATTATTATTATTATTATTATTGTTTAATACTGATTAACAAAACATGTTGCTTTTTCATCATATTCTTCAGTATCATTTTGAGTCCACTATAGTTAAAAATACACAATAAAAATTTAAATTAAAAATAAAAAAAATAATAATAGTAAAATAAATAAATAATATATTATTTATTTTTTATCAATAAATGATATAATAAATTACTATTTCCTTTTAAATTAATAAATAATTATTATTTATATATTCATAATTATTTAATAAAATAATAACTTTAAATATATAAAAATAATTACATACCCAATTAATATTGTTTCCTTTTATATCATACTTTCTACCAGTGTTATCAAAAGCATGAGTAAATTCATGTCCAATGATTGATCCAATACCTCCATAATTTATATAATCTGGAATACCAATACTAAAGAAAGGAGGTTGTAAAATACCGGCAGAAATACTAATTGAATTAAATTGTATATAGTAAATTGCATTTATCACCTTTTTTTTTTTTTTTTTTTTTTTTTATAAAAAATTTTATATATAATATAAATATATAATGGATTTTATTAATAAAATTTTTAAATAATTATTAGTTAATGTTTAAATACTTACTTGTTGTGATATTGATGTTATTAATTTCGATACATCATCTTTAGGAGATTGAATATATTTCAATAAATAATTATTTAAAATTTCCTGAATATTAATTGCATTATTAAAATAGTCATCTTTAGTAGTGGTTAAATTTTGAAAACGATTAGAAAGAATTTCCAAATTTTCAGAACCATCAATACCAACAAGTGTATTAATTGCAGCAACTTTTTTTGCTGCATATTCACTAGTTTCATCATCTAGCCATTCTATATTTGAAATTCTATTAATCATAGATTGTCTAATATATTCTACAACTTTTTCTGCATATTGTTTTTTAGATGGTGTAAAATAAATTTCTGCAAAATATCTACTAATGTGATCAGGTAAATAACTGTTAATTACAGTATAGCAATATTCAGTCCTATCTATATTAAAAATTTATTTGTATTATTATTAATAGTGTAAATACTATTAAAATGTTATAGATCTTCAAAAAATTTATAAATAGATATAAAATTAAAATAAACAAATATGTATATTTATTATATAAAAAAAAATTACTTTCTGGCATATCTTTTTTAAAATCTTCTGGAAGAAATTCATTTGGAAGAAAATCGAAATAATTAAAAATAACAACCCTTAATTATTTTAAATCATACATATAAATATTAAAAAATTAGTAATTTTAGAAGTTATCTCATGGTAGTGTTAATATTAATATATAAATATTCATCTATTTAAATTCTATAATATTTACATTTCAAAATAATAAGATAATGTTTCTCCATCTACTTCACCAAGAACTTTATTTAAGTTTTTAATAAAGGGTATATCTAAATTATAAACAAGTGTATCATCACTAATTTTTTCTTTCATACCAACAAAATCAAATTTCTCTTCTAAATAGGCCTTCCAATTAATATTTGGATATTTTTCATTTAATGTTTTAACATCAACAACTTCATATAGATCAATTTCTTCATTACTTTCTTCAAATAATTTTTTTTCAAATTCGACAACTGAATCAACCATTTTATCAATATTTCTTTTTTCTGAATCTTTGAAAATATTTGATAAAATCTTCCTAAAAGCACTATTATCTTCATTATCTGTTATTCTTAAAGTTTTTCCTAACGAAAAAACAATCATTCCATCATCATTTAATAGTAGATCCGTTTTAAAAAGAAAATTATATGTAATAATTCCTTTTCTTACAACATTGTGAAGTTTAGCAAGAGTTATACCTAATTCATTAGGATCATTGTATTTATCTTTTCTTTCATTAATTTGTAATTTTTTTAATAGATCAACCATAGGTTTTACTCCTTTTTTATTGATTGTATCAACATCCATGCAACTTTGATATAAATTTTTTAATTGATTGAAAAGTAATTTATCATTTTCTTGATCTTGTTTACTTAAATTTTTATTTGGCTTATAATCATTTTGAAGTATATTAATAATTTTTTCCTATGTTAACAAATAAAATAACAATAAATAAAATATTTTATTTAAATTAATTAATATAAATATATATATATATCTATTTGATAATGAAAATTTATAATAAAAAAGTTATATAATTAAATCTTTAATTAATTATATATTAATAATATATTACTTTGTTTTTAGGTTCACTACTATTGAAATTAATTAATATAGGTTCCTCTTCACTGACGGGATGATTTTTCTATTATTACAATTAAATTAAAATTATTATGATTAATATATTTTTAAATTACTAATAATATATAAGAAAAACAAATAATAAATACATACGTTATAGTTACCACAAGTAAATTGATAAAAATCATCACAAGGATCAACATTGATATCTATGCTATTTAATAAATTATTTGCAACTTCAATACATTCCTTGGTATTACATATCTATTTATTTTATATAAATAAATTATATTTAATAAGTTTAAATTATTATATTATATATAAGATATTATTTTATTTATTATTATTATATATTTTAAATTTTAAAAAATTAATTTTACATTTTCGTTTTCATTTTCATTTTCAATTTCAAATTCAATTTCAGTTTCAGTTTCAGTTTCAGTTTCATCTGAACTATCTATATCTAATATCTCTTCAACATCATTGGTATCCATTGAATTGTCTTCTTCATCTGAACTAATATCAGTAGATTCAGCTTTGTCCATTGAGTATACGTCAAAAGTGGCATGATGAGAATTATCAGTTCCATCAATAGAATAATCAGAAACATCAACAGAATGTTTCTTAGTTTGAAGAGGAGAAGATAAAGCCAATAAATTGATAGAAAAAACAATAAGAATAGTACTAATTGTTTTAAAATTCATTTTTTAATATTATGATATTTTTATATTTATTTATTTATTTATTTTTTATTTATTTTTATTTTTTTTTTTTTTTTTTTTTTTGTTAAAGTTCAACTTATTTATAATATTTTTATTTATATATATTTATTTATTTGTTTTTCGTTTTTCTTTGTTTTGTTTTTAAAGCTTTTTTTTTTTTAACAAAAAAAAAACTTTTTCTATGGTGAATTTTAATTATTTTTATACTTTTTTAAAAAAATTAATTAATTAATATTTAATCAAACGAATTTTAAAAAGATTTTTTAAAGTGTTAGTTGTTAGATACATATAAATACAAAAGCCATTAACTTTTTTACTTTTTTTAAAAAAAAAAATTATATATTCTATAAATGTGGTACAAATAAAAATTTTATAGGTTATATATTAATATATTATATACATTATATTCTAATATATATTCAAATAAATTTATAAAATATGTATTAATTTTAATTATTTGTACTATATTAATTATTTTTGATTCATATCATTTAATATTTTATTGGTTAAATTTTAATTTATAATTATGTTACAAAGAATCATATAATGATAATTAAAGATTTTTGAATTAGTTCTATACTTTCAAGAATTATTCTCTTTTTTCTAGTTATAAAAGATGAAAATAATTTTTATTTGGTTTTATTAGAACAACCCTTTTAAATATTAATTAATAATTCTTATATAAAATTCTTCAATTCCTAATAAGTTCATTATAGTAATTTTTCTAAACAAAATTTTCATTAAATTGAATTAATAAAGGTTGAAATTTAACATTTCTTAATTCAAAGAACTTTTGATTTTCTAATAAAATTATATTATTAACTTTTTGGAAAATTTATTCCTTATTTTTTTTATATAAAATTTTTTTAATTATGTTTTAATTTTTAATTAAATGTAACACAAAAAAAAAAAAAGATATATTTTTTAATAATTTTACATGTCATTATAAATAAAAATTATATTATCTAATAAGTAAAAGCCATAAAACCCCCTTCTATTACTTATATATATCTTTTTTTTTTGTGTTACATTTAATTAAAAATTAAAACATAATTAAAAAAATTTTATATAAAAAAAATAAGGAATAAATTTTCCAAAAAATATATTTTTATTTATTTTTTAATTATAAATAATAAATAATAAAAATATATATTTAAGTATAATAAAAAATATATATTTATATATATTTTTATACATATATAAATTTATATATTTGTTTTAAATTGAAATTTTAATAATTATAATTTTATTTTAATAATTTTATCTTTATTATATACTATAAACATTTTTTAATTTTTATTTTATAAATAAAAATTATTTTATTTTGTAACCAAATATATTTTTAACCAATAATATTAGATTTTATATATTTTAAAATAATATTCTTAATCTTAAAATTAAATTTAAAAAGTCATATAAAATATACAAATTAATTATAAAATTTATTTATATATTTTATATGTCTTTTTATTTACTTAACAAAGATATTTTATATTATTAAAAATACTTTACAAAGAATATTTAACTTATTAAATATTATTTTTATTAATATTACTTAACAACAATATTTTAATATTATTAATCTTAATAAAAATATTTTTTAAATTTATATATACTGTCTTAATTTATTAAATATAATTTCAAAATAATTTTTTGAAATTATATTTAATAAGTATTAATTAACAAAAATTTCTATTTTAACATGGCCATTTAAATCACTAATTCTAATACTTTAAATGGAATGTTTGTAATATTTTGACTAATATTAATAAAACTTTAAAAATAAATAATATTCAATTCAGAAATACAATAAATAATTTAAAATATTTTACTATATAGATAATTTAACAAAAAAAAAAAAAAAAAAAAAAACACATTTTAAAAAAAAAATAAATTATTATCATATAGAGGTTTAATTAATTTTGTATGATAATGATAAGAATAATATTATATAATATATTAAGCATAAATTAATTATTTAATTTAATATATTTAATATTATAATTATTAATATATATATGAATATTGAATAATATATGAACAAGACATTATTTCAAATATTATTATTGGCAAAAGAGATATAAATTTAATATTTAATAGTTATTAAATACATAAATATGTTACTCTAAATATTTATTTTATATCATTGCTAATATTGTTATGTATGATGCCATACTGTATTATATGTGTAAATTTAATAGTTTATATTGAAAATAATTTTATAAGTAAGTGAACAAAAATAAAAACATCAGATACTAATACTTATAATACTTATATATAAAATATAAAGAGATTAATAGTATTAAATATTTTTACTTACTAAAATATAATTATTTTATTATAAAATTATTATTAATCCTGAATACAAATATATATATATAAAAATTAACATAATCAAATATTAATTCATATAAAATTAAAACTATTAAAACAATATATATTATAATATATATAAATTTTTACTTGATTAAAATTAATAATATATGTAACTTTGAGAATATAAAATAGCTATTCTAAAGATATTACATTTAAGAATATACAATAAAAGCGCATTATATAAATTTATAAATAATAAAAGAATAACTTTTACTATTCAATAAAGTTTAAAAAAATTCTAATTCATAATAACTTATTAAAGTTGTTAAATCAAATCAATAAAAAAAACGATATCTTTTTATTTTATACTTTGTTATAAACCGAAAGAAAGTTTAAGAAATACATTATTATATGACAAATATGTAAGCACTCTCAATGGTAACATAGCACTACTAAATAATATTTTAGTATAAATTTAATAATATTTTATTTATTATTTTTTAACTCAATATTTTTAATTGTAATATATTTATATTAATTATATATTTAAAATTATTTATATTATTAAAACATAAAATTAAAATTATATAATAATTTATAGTATTTAAACTATAAACTTTAACATTCCCTCTACATTATGTATATATATATTTTATTAGTAATTTTTATTATGATTTTTATTATTAAAATAAAAATTTTTTTTTTTTATCTTTCTTTGAAAATTAAATCTCTAAATTTTTTCATTTTTATACCTGGAATGCTTTTAGTTTATGGATATGATAATATATTTTCAGTATTATTTATTTTCAAATATAATTTTATTGCTTGTAATGCCTTCGTTAATGAAAATGTATGGAGTATATACATGTTTGTATTTATTTTAGAATTTGTATCTTTAGCTATACCAATACTGTCTATAATAATTTTTGTTTTTATATCTATATTTATCATTTCCTTAATTAAATTTCTAACCATATTCCTTACTAAATATATTCAGTTAAACTTTTGTATTTTGCTTCAGCAGTTGATAATATTACTATCTTTTTTGTAATTATAATTTCCATTTTATCGAAACAATTTCTTAATTCTTTTGAAACTTTTAGATCTAATTCTATTTGAACAATTAAAATTTGTATGTCCTTGGGTTTTTGCAAATGAAACAAACTTTTTTTTCTTTTGGCAATTCATCATGGTTATCCTTAGGTTCTTTTAATTATTTTTGTGAGTTTCATAATATATTAAGAATATGTTATGTTTAATTCTTAGTAAGTCACACTTTTATCTGATCGTTTTCTCTTTTCCGAAAATAAATAGCTCAAGTCACTCTTAATAATCTTTTCAATACTTATTACTTCAGTATAGAAGAAATTTCAGGTCAACAAAAGTTAGCTTATTTTTGATTTGGAGTGGAAACCTTTCTTGAACATAATGATCATTGGTTTAATGTCTGAATTTTGTGCTAACTTCTGAAATTCCATTATGTATTCCATTATATGTCCAGACTTCTTTTGGAGAATAGAACATAGCTTATTATTAGCAACAATAGCATTGCAAGAGAATTCAATGAAATTATTTCTCAATTCGTAATTCGTGAATGAACTTATTATAAGAATTGAAAATGGGGTTACTATTCTTCTGGCCATTCCAAAGGTTTTCTATACATATAAAACAATAATATACTTTATAATCTTCGATAGGAAATCTATTGGGATTATCTTCAAAAGTGAATTCTATTCTTGTAATAATGTTCTCTAAATCCTTTTATATACCCTGAGAAAATTGGCAGTTTTGCTGATATGATGATTCTCTTGTTTTTTCATACCAATTAAAGATAATTTACTAAAATTATTCTTATTTGCTCTTCAAGATTCAGTTTAATTATTTTTTATTAATTTATTAATTATTAATATTTTATATTCAAATCCTTTTCTATATACAATTATTATTCTAACAAAAAGTCGTTCAATCTCTATTATATCAAATAATGATTATATTTTAATAATAAATATATATAAATTATATTATTCTACAATTCACTAATTTCCAACAATTCAGTAATTATCAACAGTTCTTTTTTTCAGAATTCTTGTAATGTATTTTATTTTATTATAAAGTATCAAAGATTATGATTAATATATATTATTGTATATAGTAATACTTAAATTTTTGAAAAAATTATTAAAAATAAATTAAAAAAATGATGTTGTGGCAATGTATTACAAATAAAATAAAATTGCATTTGAAAATGTAAATTCTTTATAATATGGAATATTAGACCTTAAACTCCTTGATAGAAGTTCTTTTATATGTCTTTATTAACCAATATTAAATTGTAACTAATCCAAAGTTAAAGTTCCAGATGGTACATAAAAAATTTATTAATTAGTTCGTTTTACATAATCAAAAAAATTATATAGTACCATACTGAGATAATATTTTTTTTCATTATTTCAGTCATTGATATTTCAGCTGGCACATAAATTAAAAGAAAACTTAACTTAAAGATCGGTGACAAGAGAAAAAAATCTTGAGTGATAGATTTTCAGAAGGCTATCGAAAAGATTAAAATTATTTTTAAAATTTTTTTCTATTGATTTTTTACTAAATTTATGAAATATAAAAAGTTTAAACGACAGCATTTCCAATCAATTATAGATGTAATAGGGTGTCTTTCGATACTTTTAATAATGAAACTGATTATGTGTGCTGATTTGGAGCATAAACTTTAATAAAAAAATAGGAAACATAAAATGATGATTATCTTTTTAAAACAGAGAAAAGAAAAAGGTCAAATTGAGTTTTAGTGTTTAAATCTATTACATCATGGCGTTGTTATGTTGACCTTTCTTTGAGATCATGGACAAATATCATATAATAAGCCACTAAAGATTCTATCATATTTGGTTAAGTTTATGTTAATTGTTAAAAAATTGTGATAGTTGATAAATTGAGTATCTAAATTTGGTAAATATAATTGATAAAAAGTTGATAATAAGTTGTTGTGTCCGTATAATAAAAATGCTTTAGAATTCTGTATAATGTGTCTATATTATGGATTGTAGTTAGTAGTTAAAATAATAGTGAACAATAAGTTCCTGTAGTTGCTATATACTATTATTTTATGCTTCGCACTTTGAAGTAAGTGTCGTCATTCAGTAAATGCAGTTTTAATAGTTAATAATCCTTTCTTCGTAATCGAATAATTCACTTCAGCCTTTGATGAGCTTTTTGGATTAGAAGTAGATTGGACGAAGGGTCCTGTCATCTGCTTTTTGTGGTAATACTCCTCCAATGGTGTAATTACTAGTATTACATTAGAAAAAGAATTGCTTGTCGTGATCTGGGTTAGTACTGGTGGGGATGTTAGAATTTCTTTTAGCTTGAGCAATACCAAACTTTCTTCATTCCAATAGAACTTTTCTTTCTTCGAGGTCATTTTTAATAGCAACTTGGCTATTTCTGAAAAGTTCTTAATAAAGTTTCTATAGTAATTGCAAAAGCCTATGAATCTTTTCATTTGCTTAACACTTTCTAGTTATGGCTATTCCGCCACAGTTTTGATCTTTTCTGGGTCAGTTTTTAACATCATCTTTGCTGAACACATGTCCTAAAAAGGATATTTTCAACTTGTGTAGCACACATTTCAACTTTTTAGCTACAAGTTTATGTGCAATTAAGTTTTGAAATATGGTTCGAACATGCTGAACATGTTCCTCTAGTGTTTTGAAATAAACTTCTATATCAATAATAAAAAAAACATTAATAAAAATAAAAAAAAATTAGAAGTTTCAGCGCCAGTAATAACAACATTGTTGTAATCCCAATTAAAAATAACTAAAGTCTTGGAAAGCAACAAGAAAAATACACTTAGGGTTTAAACCTATATCATCAACGTCTTGGTCATTACTACCATGAAGATCTTACAAAATATCTTAATTTATTTAACATTAATGATATAAAATACCTAGATTGTTCGATTTCAAAACTCAGAAGAAAACCCAATAATGGTACTCTCCAAATCAAACAACGATTCTTTGGGTCCCTCATTTCATACTAATAATAATACTAGCATATATAATAACAAGAATTCTTTTATTGAAGAAATACATGATAAAAATAACATTGATTTAAATTTTAATAAATCTGTAGAGGATGTTGAAAGAAATTCATTAAAATTTAAAGTTTCACCTGAAAAAAAATTTCATTTTGTAAAGAGTATAAAAAATGAAAGAAAAAGAAAATATAAATTTGATTAATCAATAGATAATAAAGAAGAAAATAAAATTAAATGGGTATTTACTGTAAAAAAGAAACAGTAACAATAATATTATAAAGTTTAAAGCAGTATGTTTTAACCATATTGAAAAAAACTAATTGAACATAGACTTGTAGCCAAAAAATCTATATATAAGCAACACAAACGGAAAATATCTTTTTTAGGACATGTGGTCAGCAAAGATAGAGTTGAGACTGATCCTGAGTAGATCAAAGCCATGACAGATTGGTCACAACCAGAAAATGTAAAGTAGATGCAAATTTTCCTACGCTTCTGCTACTACAGAAATTTTTTCAAGAACTTTTAGGAAATAGTTAAGCCGCTATTCAAAATGACATCGAAGAAAGAAAAGTTCCATTGGAATGAAGAAAGTCTGGCAGCATTCTGCAAACTAAAAGAAATGCTTACCTCCCCGCCAGTATTAGCTTACCTAGATCATGACTAACAGTTCTTTGTCGAATGTGATACTAGTAATTATGCCATAGGAGGAGTATTGTCACTAAAAAGGAGATGACGGGACTCTTCATCCCATTTATTTCTATTCGAAAACCCTCAGTAATGCTGAGGTAAATTATTCGATTAATGAGAAAGGATTATTAGCCATTAAAACTGCATTTACTAAAAGGAGACGGAGACTCCCTCTTTAAGGTGGGAAGCATAAAATAATAATTTATAGCGATCATAAGAATTTACTGTTCGTTACCAAACCACAATTGTTTATTCTTAGGAAAATAAGGTAGCATGAGTTGTTCTCCACATACAGGTTTGAACTAATATATAGACCTTGGAAAAAGAATGATAAAACTGATGCCCTCTCAGGAGTAGAAACTGAAAAGACAGAGGGTAAAGGTTTTGATAAAAATAGTAATTTAAGACCAGACCAGATTGAAAGATTTAATGAGGTTGATGGGGAAACCAGTTACCTAAATTTAGCTATTAACTTTGTGGACGATATCAAGTAGCCTACCGAAAGGACAAGATGACTCAAGAGATAATTTATGACCTAGCTGATAATAGCTGAAATAATTATAATAAGAAGCATTGGTTAGAAGTAGATGGTCTTCTAGTAAGAAAAGAGAACCTAGAACAGGTATATGTACAATTAGATTTTATAACAGACTTACTAGTGAAAAGTAAGGTGAGAATGGCGAATGGATTTTCATGGAAAACAAAAAAGAAGAGTTGCATTTTAGTGTGCTGCGATAAACCAACCAAGACTATAGCCAAGTAGAAAGGAATAATGTCTACATAGAAACGTACTTATGGTGCTTTGTTAGTACTTATAATGATGAATGCTGGATGGATTACCTGTTCTTAGAAGAATTCTGCTATAATAGTTATTTCCATGCATCTTCCCAATAGTTCCTATTCTTTATGTTATATAATTACCAAGTCAGTAATTCCCCTAAAATAGCGGATCAAGTATATTCCTTAGGAGAAACAAGGATGATCGATAGTTATGTTCACAATCTAGGAAACCATACACATATCCTAAAGATTTCACAAGCCTGATACTTAGATAATATTAATAGAATTTGCACAGATAATTACCCAAGTTAGAGATTGTTGGACAAAGTATGGTTATTAAAGAAATCAGAAAATTATGATGTAATACCATTTTATAAGCTATCTACCAGAAAGTTTGGACCTTTCAAGGTGATAAGAGTTGAAAAAGCCAAAAAGAACTACAGATTGGATATTAGTCGATCTCCATTCCCCAACATATACCCAGTGTTCTATGTTAGTGCCCGGGAACCATTTTATAAACTACCAAAAAGCTTAGTACGATCTCCCACAGGGAACAAAAGTATTATCCACATTTTGGGTTCTTGAAAACATCAAAACCAATATCAGTACTTAGTTTCCTACAAAGATAATACGCGAGAGTGGGTAAGTGACAATAACATCGATAACAATCCTCATTATGTAGAGTTACTGGAGGATTACCAAGATTTTAGTTACAACCAATTCATTGCTAATGTCGTCGACGATTAATAGCTTGCTCTTTGAGAGAGAGGCCATGTAATAGATATATGGTAAAATGATGGCTATCTAATGATAATCTCATGGTTACGTAATGTATCTCTAAATAGTTAGCAATTTCTTAGTGAATTACATAAAATCTTTTTTAGGTTTTTACTTTAATTGTACATTTATTTTATTGTGTTTTATTATTAATTTCTATATTTAGTTAAATTTATTTTTAGTTGTTAAAATAAAGAAATAGATATTTTAATATACACATGACATTATTTATAATAAATATAAATTAAATAAATAGTTATAATGAATATGTTAATAATATTATATATTAAAGAAAAGTATAAAAGGATGTAAATTTTACTGAATAAATAATATCAATTATGAACATAACTAAAATAAAATAAAATATTACTAAAATAAAATACTTTGTTATACATTAAAATTATTTTCCATTTTTGTGTTTTAAAATTAGTTAAATAATTTTATAATTAATTGATTAGTAAGTTTATATATATTAAATATATACAATCATAAAAATTATTATCATATACAAATAAACCATGTCATTGAATTTTGCTATTAATATAAATTGTGATATAAAAAATATTTTATTATTAAATAAAAAATTAATTATTTTAAAAATAAATAACCAAGTTACTTAGTGTAAACCCAACCTACTATTAACGAAAAGAGTTTAATAGTGCTGTGTTATATTTTTTAAGCGTGTTATAATAATTATTTAGAAATAATAAAATAATAAAAGTTTTTCGTATAATAACTCAAATAGAAATGTGCTATATTATCTTAACCTTTGCTTACTCATCATTCATTATTTTAATTTATATTAAACATACCTTTTACACTTTTAAATTTTGGAAATTAGATTTTTATTATACTAGTTTGTTATATTGACTCGAACTAATATTTCATGGGTTCGACTTCGACCTTGAATCATTTTACAAAATTATTATTTTAAACATTTATTAATAATATTTTCTTTAAATTTCTTTTTATATAAAAATTATAAAATTAAAAGAACTTTTTTGTTTAATAATTTAATCGAATGAAACTAGAAAATCCCAATTATATAAATTATTTTATTATTTTTATCATATGATTCATTTTCATCTATTAAATTCTTTTTTCTAAAACTTTTTATACTTTTTCAATCAAGAAACTATTTTTCCGGAAAAAGTATAAATATGAGTGATTTCATCAACAAAATATTTTTCTTTGTGTTTTTATATTTTTTATATATTCAATATATAAGTAATATCTTAGATATAGTTATTTAATATTTTTAATAATTTTAATAATTAATAAAACAAATATTTTAATAAAACAAATTTTCTTTATTTCCTAATTACTTATATATTTAGAGTATCTACCAATTGGGCCAATAAAGTTCAGTATATTCTTATTAATTCCTTTTAAGTATAGTAAGTAGAACATTATAATAAATAAAAAATAATTAAACAATATAATATGATTAAATAATATAATATGATTAAATAATATAAAATAATTAAAAATATAAATAATTAAAAAATAAATATATATAAATAAGAAATTCAAATATAAAGATAAAATCCAAAAAATACAATTTATGAATTATATAAAAATATACGTAAAAAAATAAAAAAAAAAATTAAATTTAGAATATAAAATATATATATTTGTAGCAAAAAATATAAAATAGAAAATAAAAATTATGAAAACTTATATAAAAATAATTATGATTTTATTTTTTTTTCTATGATTTCTATATTTGAAATTTAAATTTTAGAAATGTATAAAATTTAAACTTTTAAATTAAAAAAAATTTTATTAAAAATTATTGATCATTATATAATTTAATTCCAATGATTAAATGATTTATTTTTATAATAATTTTTTTAAGGTTATTAATGTAACTTAGTTTTTATTTTGACATATTCGTTTTATATATAGAATTTCGATACTCTTTTCTCCTGACCATAAATATTTTATTTTAATTTTATTCATGATTTTGAATATTGGACTTAAAACAAACCATGGAAGTTCTTAAGTAAAAAGGAAATAATAAATTGTAATTAATCATGGAATTGTTAAAAAAACATTTTATGAAATTTATTTTAATGAATGCAAAACACTCAACTGTTAAAAACGAATTAATTGAAAGATTATCTCAAGGATTCGCTCATATAACATTATCAATCATAACAGAATTATGCATAATTCTGAATCTTTATTCCCATCTCTGATAGTCTTCTTCCAAAATATTCAATATTTTAACATCTGTATCAGCCGGAATATTAATGGTTGGAACTCAGAAAAACATGACTGTTCTTACTCGTTTTAATTCATTTTTAAATACTTTTTGTATCTGTCCTAAAGAAGTTTGTAATAGTTCATTCCTGAATTCTTTCTCCGAATTCTTATTCATTTCTCAATTTTTATTGAATTGTACTAAGGTGTGCAGGCAAGAAAATTTCAGATATATGAGACCTTTATATTTGATGTTTATGCTTCTTGCCAAAATTCATTAATGATTATAATGAAAAAAAAATATATACTTTTAATAAATATATCAAGTATTGATATTAGGTTCATTGTATATGAACTTTTTACTAAATTTATTTATACACTATATTTTGAATATTACTTTTTATTTCACATTAATATTATAAATATTACTATGTTTAAGTTGAGCAAATAATATTTATTTTTTAATATTAATTCTGTATTTTTTTTTTAATTAAAAAATATTTATGTAATTAATAAATAAATAAATAAATAAATAAAGTCTGTAGTTCGTATTAATTGAGGCTACAAAAAAAAATCGTATTGATATTTCAGTAATACTTCTTCCTTGATTGAGAGTTTATGAATTAATATATATATTATCTATTAATAATATATTTTAAAATATTTTTTCAATGAGAATAAATATAAACTAATTCTAATGGCTTTACAGGAAGTATATTTTATATTATTATTAATAATATTAAAATTATCTTTAAATAATTGTTTTAATATATAAGAAATAATAATAATTAAAGATTATTTAAATTTTTACAATTATTACTATATAATAAAAGACGACCTGAACTAATTTTTATAACATTAGTTTATTTCATTTCCTATTTTTATTTATATATATATATGTTTATTGAAGCTTATTTTTGTTTATTTTTTATTTTAAATAAAAAGATAAATATATAAATTTTACATTAATTAAGATATATGTACAATCAATAATTATTTCAATTTTAATAAGGTATTATTATATTATAAAGAAATAATTTAAATAAAAACTTAGTATTAAAATGATTAATATAGTAAAAAATTGGAAATTATTAAGAAAAATAATTACTTGACATTTATCAGATGATAGTTCAAATTTTACAGATATTGAAAATTATTTTATAAATAATAAGTTGATTTTATCAGAAATAAATGATGAAAAATTTGATCTAATAACATTTACAATTGAAAATGTTAATTATGAAAATAAATCGACATGTTCATTAATAAAATTTATTTATGATAAATTCAAAAACACAAATATCAATTATACCTTTGTCCTCAAGAACATTACAAAAAATTAATTATTTTAAGCAAATGCAAGAAATAAATTATATACAGAGAATTATTTAATTTTTTTAAAAGCTAAAATATATTATATTAATAGTGAAAATTTTAATATATTAAAATATTTAAATAAGTATTATTTAGAAAAAATAGTAAATGGTAAATTAATAATATTTATTTCAGAAAATTTAAATAAAATAGAAAAAATGAAAAGGAAAATGATATAAATAGAAGAATATGTAGAGATATTAAAAATTCTATTATTAAATTCATCCCTAAATTTATGGAAAAGAAAAAAATAGATATATTAAAAAATATTGAAAAATATTATTCAATAAATAATATTCATTATCTTATAAATATAATTATATAATTGAATTATTATTTATATACAATAGAAAATTTCCAATAACAAAAAAAACAAATATTGTTATATTCAAATAAAGGAAATTACAATTTTAAAATTTCAAAAGAAATATATAATATGATAATTGATAAATTAGATTTAGACACTATAAATATAAATAATTATAAAAATTGTATTACTGTTAAATATGAGGTATTAAACTGATGAATAAATAATTTTTTTTATATATATTAAACATTCAATTAATTCAATAACTATATTTTAAATAATAATAATAGTAATAATATATATTCAATAACTTTTCATAATATTTAAGAGTTTATTAAAAATGATTAAATAACAATAAAAATCAATATCTATGTCTTATTATTAATATAATTGATACTTTTCAAAAAATAATAATAATAATAATAATAATTATAAAAATTACAAAAAAAAATATAAAAATAAAAAAAAAAATAAAATAAAAATAATAAAAATAATATAAAAATAATAAAATAAAAAAAATAATAAAATAAAAAAATAATAAAATAATATAATAAAAAATAAAAAAAATAATAAAATAATATAATAAAAAATAATAGAAATAAAAAAATAAAAAAATAAAAAAATTAATATTCAATTCAATTTTTTTATATATGATATATAGCACACATTAATCGAGTAATAATATATATGTATATATATTAAGAATTAAACAAAAAAAAATTAATAATAAAATAATAAAATACTATTATTTAATTACATAATTATATTATTTTATTTTAACTTATGGATTTTAATAACTAAGCTTATTTAAAACTATAATTTATATTCAATATTTTAAAATCTACGATGTAAAATATTTAAAAAATTATTCATTTATGTTTTTTTCTATATTTTAATATGAGTATGTGTTTTTTTTCGTCTTTAATGAATCATATATCAATTATTATTGTCTAAATACTTTAAATATCAAATTATAGTTAAAAGAGAAATAAAAATTTTCCTTCACAATTTCACCTCTGGACATAAGTAAAAAAAAAAAAAAAAAAAAAAAAAACTGCAATTATGCCATAAAATTGAATTTATAAAAATTTTTTTTAACATACAATATTTTTAAATCCATATATATGTACTAATTATTTCATTAAAATAAAAATTTAAATTGATAATATAATAGAATAATAAAAAATATAAAAAATATAAATATATATTTAAATTATATTCTTTAAGGATTAGAATATGTGAGCTTTTTAAGTTAATAATTTTAAGTATTAGTAATTATAGTAAAATAAGAAAATTAATAATAGCATTTATTGAAGACTGTATTTCTCATTCTCTATATAAAATAATAAAATATATAATAGATTCTAAAAAATATATATATATATCTAAAATTATGTATTAATTCAATAAAAGCAATTATAATCTTTTGTTGTAAATACATATAATAGAACCATTATAAAAACAATTGTATTTACATTTGATAGTGTCATTATAAAAACTTAAGTATTTAATATAAAAACTAAATATTTATAAAATTCCAAATTATTGTAATTTAATATTCATTAAATATAAATACATTATTTACATTATTTACATGAATAGTATAAGTAAATTTGCTTTTATTTTCATTAAAAATTTTATAGTTTTTAATTAAAAGTCATTTATTAATTTTAAATTATAGGAGAATTATTAAAATTTTAGAAATGAAAAAGGTTTATCGTTTATTTTGAAAAAAAAAAGTATATCTTTATATTTATTTTTTATTATTGATATTTATATTTTTTTAATATATATTAATAATAAATTAAGTATATATTATATAAAATTAAAAAGAAATATAATATAAAAGAGTTTTTAAAAATTTATATATATAATAATTTAAATTATTATATTTTGTCATAATAAATAATTAACTTTTTATCTAATTTATATGGTATTAATTTTGACATTTAAAAATAAAAAAATAAAATTCTCAATAATATAGTCAGTTTCAGAGTTAATATAGACATATAATAATAATTAAAGAAAATTTATAATAAAATTGATAAAAGAACTATTAAATAGTAAATTTAATTAAAAATAACAATAATTTTATTTTTTACTTTTAAACTTATACATTATCATACTCAAATATAATAATAATTAACCTTTAATTAAAATAAAAGAAATTATAATAAATAATTAATTAATAACCAGTAACTTATATAAGAATTATTATAATTGAAAAAAAATTATTACCTTTTTAATAATAATCATTTTAATACATTAATAAAATTATTTTGATTTGAAGTAATTTTTTTTTTTATTATAAAATATTCTTTTCATCCATTATAACTTATTCTAACTAGGAAGTCTGAAAAAAATTTTTTTTTGGATTTTTTTATTTAATATATATATATTTTTTTTTGTGTTTCAAATAAATTTATTGTTTTATCTATTATTATAATAATTGTATATATTAATAATATAATACAATTTATTTTAATAATATCCAATATTTATGAATTTTTGGTAAAATCTTATTTATTTATTATGAATTAAGGTTTCAACAATTTTTAAATTCTATCTCTACTTGTAATATATTTGACAGCATATATTACAAGTAGAGAATTTCAATTCATTTTATAGATCAAAATTTTTCAAAAAAAAAAAATTAATATACTTATAATAATTGGTATATTTATATTTATAAATATATTAAAATTCAATTATGAAATTAAAAAAATTAAATTAAAATTTTTATTTTATGATATATTATTCATATATAAATATTTATATTACATTAAATTATTTTTGTAAAATTTTCTTTTTAATAATATATTATCATTTATATTATAATAAATGGATTATATACTTTAAATATATTTACAGGAATAATATTTCACCAATTTAATTAATTGAAAATTTCAAATTAATCCATATAATTATTTAAAATTTTTAATTAAATTTAATATATTATTTATTTTTTTTGTTAAGCTAATTTTTTTTGTCATTAAGTATATACATGTATCAATTTATAAATGTATGTATTTTGTTAATAATATATTTGAAGATTCATCTTTTGTAGTTTCTTATATATTGCTTATTGTTGTTGTTAAAAAAGAGAAGATATACAAAGTAAATTTAGTAAATTTAGTATAACCATAACCCTGATAATGAAAAAATATATAATTTTATTTTTTTTAATATAGAAATTATTATATAAAAATAAAAAATTAAATATATTAGTATTATAATTTTTATTTTATTTTTTTAAAAAAAAGTAATATTCTAATATATGTAGTAATATTTAATACTATATATTATTTTTCATCATTACATTATTACTTATTTTTAAATATATAATTTATTTTTTATAATTATGTATTCTAAAAATAACTATAAAATAAATAATAAATAATAAATAATTATAAAATAATAAATAATAATAAATAATGTAATTAATACTGTTTTATTATATATAGATGAATATATCATAATAATATTTTATTAAATTAATGTTTAAAATAGTAATAAAATTTTATCAAATTAATTAATTAATAAATTAGATTTATTTGTAAACTATTATAATTATTTAAATCTAAATACTGTTAATATATTATAAATTGTATTACTAATATATTATATCATAAAATTAAATTGAAATTAAATTTATAAAATTCTTTATAATTTTTCCTTTGAAGATATTTATTTATATTGAAAATTTTATGTTAAATATATTAATACTTTAATATATATTATTTATTCATAATATAGTTTAATTATTTTTTTTTTATAAAGATACATTTTAACCTTAATTAGGCTTAATCTTTTTTATATATAAACACACATATATATTAAATCTATTAAAAATAGAATATAAAAATTAAATCATTGATTGGCTAAATAATATAAGCAAAGCTTCATTTTTTTATATATATATATATAATCCTAAAAATATAATATGAAATTATAACAGTTTAGTTTAAAATTTAAAAATAAACTAATAAAATAAAAAAAAATAATAATAAAAATTAAATAATAGAAAAAGTAAAAGTTTACAAAAGAAATATTTGTTTAATTATACATAATTAAATAAATTTTTAAAGTATAAAAATTAAAACTAATAATTAAAACCAATAAATCCAAATAAATAAGAAAAGTCATATAAATCTATTCAATATAATTATTAATTTCTAAAAGAAAAAAAAAAAATTAAATAAAATTAAATAAAAATTATATAGAATATTTGTCATTAACCAAAAATCATATATAATAAAGTAATCAATATGGGTATTCAAATTAAAACTTTATTACCAAGATTTATATATGCTGCAATTACAGTATTTATAACTGTTCATATGTTTGTTTTTTATAATACATATGTTCTCAGTGGGGATTTAATTAAGCAGTACAATAACGTTGATTTTGTATTAGATGGCATTAATAAGCAAGGTGGTATTTACATGTTTGGATCTTATTATCCAATATGGGCTGTCATTTTAATTGAAATTGGCTGCGCTTATGTACTGGAAGTTTCAGTTGCTCAACCATTATCTTTCTATTTAGCTAAAAATACATTTAATCCTACTTCCACTGATCCAGTTTTCTTTGAAGGTGCTATTATTTGCTCTACTGTATGCTTTATGTGTCCAGCTATGAGCTTTTTAGCTTCTCTCTTCTTTTATCCATATAATATTGGTTTCAATTTCATTACATTAATAGCCAATTGGTTCCAATTAATCTGTTACAACTTCCCATTTGCCTATTTTACTCAAACTTTCTTGGTTCAACCATTTATTAGACAACTTTTTAAGATGATTTTTGGTCCACAACAACAATCCCAAGATCAAAATAATGAAAAGAAAAAGATCGATGATGAAAAATCCGAAATGACTGAAAGAGCTACTGTTGCTGATATTAATAATGCCTTACAAATTATTGAACAATTAAAGAAAGATCTTTTGGACGCAGGAAATTCTACTGTCGTTGAGAGTATTCCAGAAGAAAAGGAAATTATTGAAGTTAATGTTGATTAAAATAAAAAAATAAAAGAATTTTTACAATTATTCTTTTAATCAATATTTAATATTACCTATTATATTAATATCTTAAAAAAAAAAAAAAAAAAAAAGGTAAAAAGTAAAATTTATTATAAATTTATGTGAAGGAATAAAGTTGAAAAGAGCAAGGTTATTTGGGAATTTAAAGTAACACTTATTTATTTTTTAAATAATATAAAATAGTTAATCAAAAGTTTTAAACATATATATTTTATTTAATCTATATCAAATATATTATTTTATAATTTAAAAATAGTATATTTTTTAATTAAACTTTTTATTTAAAGATTTTTTTTATTATTTAAATTAGTAAAATTTTAAGTTATTATTTAAATATTTACTCATTAATACTAAATACTAAATTCTTGTTTCATAAAAGGTTGTAATGAAGTATAATTATTTTATTAGCATGTATATTACTATTTTATAACATTATATTTTTTTTTAAGCACTACAAATTTTATATTTATATTTATAGCAAAAAAAAAAAATAAATAAATAAAATAAAACAAAAAAAATTCAAAAAAAAAAAAAAAAAAAAAAAAAATAAATTAAATAAAATAAAAAAACTCATCAAAAAAAAAAAAAAAATAAAAAAAATAAAAAAAAGGCATATGTTAAAAAAAGTAATATACTAATAATATACTCGTAGAGAATTTAGTATTTATTATATAGATATATAGATATATAGATGTTATATAGAACGATTAGATAGAAATTAATATTTATTTAAAAAAAATTGTAAAACTTTAAAGATAAAGAAAAAGAAAATATTAAATATTAAATTAAGAAAAAAAAAAGACTTCTTGAAATAAGATAAATTTTTTATTTGAATTAAAACAAAATAAATAAATAAAAAAATAAATAAAAAAAAAAAAGAACCATACTAATTATTAATTAAATTTTAAAATTTCAAATTGATATTTTTTTATACAAAAAAAAAAAAAAAAAAAAAAAAAAAAAAAAAAAAAAAAAAAAAAAATTAAATGAGCTTAATAAAGATAATAAAATATTATTAAAATAAATAAATTATATTCTTTATTTATTAATACATTACTAATATTTATTTGCTGTTGAATAACTACTCTGGCATTATAATTGTATTTTATTTGATGTTTTTTTTTAGTTTAATTATAATTAAAAACTTTTTTTTTATAATGAATATCAAAAATTTAATTAATATTTATCTTTTCAAAATCTAGTTCATATTAAAAAACTAAATCTATAAAAAAAAAAAAAAAAAAAAAAAAAAAAAAAAAAAAATATTAATATTTAATAATTTATCAAATTTATATTATTTATTATTATTATTTATTATTATTATTATTTATTATGAGTAATTGTTAAAATTGATAATTAATTTCTAATAGTAGATATAGAATAATTTATCATTATTTATTAAATCACAAAAATAATTAAATTATGGTAAGAACTTATTATTAAAGGACAAATTATTCTAGAATATTTTTAATTTAGGTAAATTATTTAAATATTTATATATGCTTTATTTTATTTTATTTTATTAAAATAAACAATAATTAATAATAATATTAATGATAATAATTATAATAATAATTATATAATTAATAAATAAATTTATTTATTTATTAAACACATACCAGTCAAATTTAAAAAGCTTTTTTTTTTCTTTTTTATATTATTATTAAAGAATTTTAAAATATTGATCATAATAAATAATCAAAAGAAAATTACTTTTTTTCCTTTAAATGGAACATCATTTTCTTTTTTTATTTTAAATTTCAAATATCATATATATATGTATATAAAAAGTTAAGATTACATCAATTAAAAAAAATTATAAATAATTTTATTATTTTTTTCTTTATTTTTTTTTTTATTGTTGATTTTATGGAGAAAATTATATAAAAAAAAAATTGAATAAATAACAATGAATATGTTTATTATGAGTATTAATAAAAAAAAAAGTTCATATAAATAAATAAATAAATAATATATTAATATTATTTATTAAAGTTTTATTTTATAATTTATTTAGATAAAAATAAAACTCTTTTATGTTTATTTATTCATTTATTTTTAAAATATAATAATATTATTTTTATTATTTTTTATATTTATTTTATTATAGATATTCTTTTAGACAAATATTAAAAAAAAATTATTTCAATTAAATTTGATTATATTCATTTTATATTATTTTTTGATTTTTATTATATATTATTAATATATTATCAATATATTTCAATTTATATCGTTTAATTAATACAATATATTATTGGTATATTTTTAATATATTAAATAATCCTTAATCCTAAAAAAATATATATTAAATTTATTTTCTGTAAAACTCTAATTAATATTTTATTTTTTTTTTATGCTTTTTTTTTTTTTACATTTTAATTTAAAATTATAAATTATAAATAAGTATAGTTATAAAGACTGATTGGCTAAATTAAATCAAGGTAAGTTCTCTACTATTATAAAAACAAAACGAAGTTTAATTTTTTTTTTCTTTGCGATTTTAAAAGATTATTTTAATTTTAGATTATTTTTTTTATTTAAAAAATAAAAATAACGAATATTTAATTAAATATAAAGTTATATACATAAACATATATTAACCTTAATATAAGATACTGTCTCAATATATATAAAAAGTAACAAAATCTCTAAATCAATTTTTTATATATTTTTATAAAAATTATTTTTTTAATTTTTAATTTTTAAAACAAAAAATAGAAGAAAATGGCTTTAAAATTAAATGAAATTATTCCAAAATTACTTTACGCTTTAATTACCATTATTATTACTGTACACGCTTTTGTATTCTATAGTGTATATGTAATTAATGGTGAAAGTATGAAGAGACAATATAATGTGGACTTTGTATTAGATGCTGTTAATAAACAAGGTGGATTATACATGTTCGGTTCTTATTTACCTATTTGGGCTGTTATCTTAATTGAATGTGGTGTTGCCTTTGTCTTAGAAGTTACTGTTGCTGCTCCATTAGCCTTTAAGTTAGCATCCAATGTATTTAACCCAGCTACTACCCACAAAATGATTTTTACTTGTGCTATTATTAGTTCTACCGTTAGTATCATGTGTCCATGTATGAGTTTCTTGGCCTCCATCTTTTTCTATCCATATCACATTGGATTTAATGTTCTAACTTTAATTGCTAATTGGTTCCAATTAGTTTGTTACAATTTCCCATTTGCCTTCTTCATGCAAACCTTCTTAATTCAACCATTCATGAGACAATTATTCAAATTTATTTTTGGTAATATGGAAAAGGATGATGAAGAAAAATTAAAAGAAATCACTAAAAATAATGGAATGGAAATGACTGAAAAGTCTAATAACTACGATATGAGTAACGCTTTACAACTTATTGATCAATTAAAGAAAGAAATTTTGGATTGTGGAAATTCTACTTTAGTTGACAGTATATCAGATGAACAAGAAATTGTTGAAGTTCGTATTGATTAAATTAACTAATTCATTTTTTCATTTTTTTTTGGGACTATTATAAGTAAGAATTAGTAATGATAAAAAAAGGGAATAGAATCAATTTTGATTTATAATAAATTCTAAAGAAATCTGTTTTATTATTTTTTATTATTTTTTTTTTCTCTTTTATTATTTTTTTAATTTTGATTTATTTTCTATTTAACTTATTTATTTATTTATTTATTTATTTATTATTATTTTTTTCATAAGATACAAATTATTTATTGAAAACATATTTATTTTTTTAGAATAATATACATCTAATTTTATAGTATTTATAGTATAGATATTATATTTTAAAGGATTTAAATGATATTATTACTATTTTTTTTAATAATGATATTTCAATAAGATATTTTAATATATTTAGTTTGAATATTATTTCATAAGAAACAACAATCTTATAATTTGCAATAATTATTTATTATAATTTTTATTAGTTATAAAATGATTTATTTTAATTTTGAATATCATATTTAATAATTTATTTAAATATTTAATAATTAAAAAAAAAATTTTTTTTTCCATATTCTAAAAAAAAAATTAATATATTATTATAACACTAAAAAAAAAAAAAAAAACAATTATTATTGATGCATAAATTAACAAAAATTATTAATAAAAATTAAAGTAGAAAAAAAAGCTTTTTTTTATGAATTAAAAATTATTAGTGTTGTATATTATTGGTGTAATTATTATTATTATATTTAATAAAAAAAATCTTTATTTTAACCTTATTACACACAACTGATATCATTGAAATCCATTTTAATATTATTATAAAAAAAATATATGACGTTATATAAGAATTTTTATTCATAAAAGGTATATAAATATATAAATCAATAAATAAATAATTAATTAGTTAATTAAATGACATAATAAATGATAAAGTAAATAATAATTATTAAAATTAGTAAATTAGTAGTGAATATATTCTTTTTTTTTTTTTATTAAATACTTTTTAATATTAAAGCACAAATAGACATATATATATTATTGAAATATTAATTTAATATAGATACTTTTATAACATGTCGATAATAGTAGTTAGTGCTAATCATAAATAGATTAATTATTAAGTATGTTTTTATCTATACTCTATTATGAAATTTATTTTTTCTAAGTAATAAAAAAAAATTAATAGCTAAGATATTTATAATTTAATAATTAATCAATTTATGATTAGCATTAACTAATTAACTATTAATTATTTTTTTTTATTAATAATAAAAAATAATTTTAATAATAGAGTCTAGGTAAAAATACAGTTTAGTATTTATAAATTAAAAAAAAAAAAAGTATTTTAAATATGAGTATTGTAATAATTTGGAGACTCATAAAAGGAAAAGGGTATTACTGAATTAAAATTTAAATTTGAAAATTTAGTTTCAATAGTTTTTTAATTAATAATAATTATCTTTTTGACTAAAAAAAAAAAAAAAAAAAAAAAAAAAAAAGGTACTTATGTTTTGGGGATACTCTTTTTTTTTTTTTTTTTTAAATATATTATATTTATATACTAGGAATGGTTGGAATATTTTTGTAATAATTTTTGATGTATAAAATTTTGGTATAAATTTATTAAAAATTTCAACTGGAATTGTGATTTAAAGAGAATGTAACATAAAAATAGTAATAATTTTTATATTTAAAATTTAAAAGATTTTACCATATAATATATTTATTATTTAAAATTACTAGATTGTTATTATTAAAAATCATATATATACAATTTTTATTAAATATAAAAAAATAATAATAAAAAAAAATAAACAATATTTATTATATTTATTGAGTAATATTTTAGTTACAATATCAATCTAAATTTTTTTTTAGAAAAAAAAAACATAAATGGGAAATGTAACCAAGTAAAAAATTGAAAAGTATTAACACGTGTTATTACTATTGATATACGGGACTTTTATGTACTATATAATTTTTAGTAGTATAATTATATCTTTATTAATTATTAATATTTCCTAAAAAAAATATAACCAAATTAACCTCAGTTTAGTAATTACCTGGTGGATGGATATTGCTAAGATACAAAATTATAGTTTTATTATAAACTAAATATAAAATATATATATATAGTATAATTAATAGTATTAATTTTATATATTTAATTATATTATAATATATAATATAATATATAATAACTATTAATTATAATAAAATTATTAAAGTTTAATATATTAAATAATTATAAAATATATAAAATAAAATAACTATTCTTATTAATATATTATAGAATATATATTGATATATAATTCAAATAAGAAATTATTATAACGAAAAGATTTAAATTTAATATTTAAATATAATATTTACATATATTAGTTTTATATGATTCTTTTTTTTTTTTTTTTTTTTTTAGAGATACTCCATACAAATCCCTAAAAAAATGCTTAATATATTATTTATTAATAATAATATGTCATTTCAAATTTAACTTTATTTATTTATACTTCGTATTTTTAGAATATATATACAATAAATAAATAAATAAATAATAGATAAATTAGTATCTAATTTTATATGTATTAAAATAGTTTGGCACTCTTAAAATATAATTATTGTAATTTAATAGAAAAATTTATTCTGTTATATATTATTAACTATTTAATATTATCATTTTATTGTAAAACTTTACTTGCTAAACGAATTATTTTTATATATGATTATTAATTAATTATTTTATTAAATACTACTTAAAAATGTATATATGTATTCCCCTATCTTCAATATAATATCACAATTTAAAATAATTTATGCTTTGAAAAAAAAAATTAATTGTATTTATATAATTCATATTTATATTTAATACTAAGTAATAAGAATAAAGTTAAAAATAATATAATGACAGCAATTAAATAGTTAATAAATTAAATAAAAAATATATATATATATATGATTACCCAAGATTTGGTTATTTTATACTAAATTCTCATCATAATAAATAAATAATTAATGAGTAAATAAATTGCTATATGTTTTTTGAAGAAACTATTTATAAAATATATTATTTTGATTTATTTATTTTACTTATTAAAATTATAACATCTTTTTAAATTTTTTTTTTCACTATATTGAAAATAATGAATTTTTTTCTATTTTATAAGGAGCTTTTTTTTTTTTTAAAGAAAAAAAAAAAAGAATAAATCTATATTATTTTACAAAATATAATATTTTGTTTTATTTATTATTACATCTTTTATTTTTTTTTTTTTTTTTTTTTTATTTTTACTAAAATGCAAACTATGAAGTTTTTTCAAATTATATGGGCTTTTTTTTTTTTAAAAAAAAAAAAATAAATAAATTAATATTAAAATTAAATAGATATTTTTATTTTTACATATATATATATCTGTATTTTTTAAATTTAATTAAATCTTTTATTATTGTTCTATTTACGTTATATAAATTTCTCCATTCATTTTTATTTATCATGTAGTATAAATTACTGCTAAAAAGTGCTTAATTTTATTTTAATTTTTTGATATAAAAATTTATTATCATAAGATTTTTTTTTTTTCTTTTAAAAATTATGTTTATGAAATGGCATATAGATTAATAAATCAAATTATAAAATAAAAATTAAATGGTGGTATAAATAAATTAATAAATAACATAGAAAATAAAATAAAATAAAATAAAATAAAATAAAATAAAATAAAAAAAAAAAAAAAAAAAAAAAAAAAAAAAAAGATACTAATTAAATCTTAGATATTCCAGATATCAAAAATAAATTAAAAATTTTAAAAATATATATAGTATGAGTAAAACAAAAAAGTTTTATCTTCTAATTAAAATATTTCTGTTTTTTTTCAAAAAAGATAAAACAATAAAAAATATCATAACCATATATAATTTTTTCATACTTTTATTGTCTTATATTCCTGAAATTTTTTTCTTCATTTATTTTTTATTATGAATATATTTATAATTCATTATCAAAGCATATGACTTTTACTTTAAAAAAAATTTTTTTTCTTTTAATTTTTATTTATTTGATTTATTTTGATATTTTTAAAAGAAATTATAATAAAATATCAAAAATAGTTTTAGTTATAATTATATAAAATTTTTAATTAATACTTCTTATTAAGATAAAATACAAAATAATAATTTTACAGGAATTTAATAATAAAATATTTAAAATAATAATATAAGTAATATTAATTTTTATATAAAAGTTAAAATCAAACCAAAATTTTATTGAAATTAAAGTATTATTACAAAATATAATAATATTATTATTTCCTTTCTTTTTTATAATTTTATTGATATAAAGTAAAAAAAAAATAAATAAAAATAAAAATAAAAAAAAATAAAAATAAAAAAAAATAAAAATAAAAAAATAAAAATAAAAATAAAAAAATAAAAATAAAAAAAATAAAAATAAAAAAAATAAAAATAAAAATAGAAAATTTATATGATCATATTTTTTTTATTAATCTCTATATAATATTTTTGAAAGAAATCTTTAGAAAGATCTTTTTTTTTTTTGAAGGGTAGGGAGAGAATATATATTTTTTTACATTCTCTTAAATAAAATAATAATAATAATAATAATAATAATAATAATAATAATAATAATAATAATAATAATAATAATAATAATAATAATAATAATAATAATAATAATAATAATAATAATTACTTTTTAAAGTTATAGTAATAAGTTTATAAATTTTCAAAGAATATTTCAACTTATTATTTAATGTATAGCAAATTCACAGTTTCAATTGAGAATTGTTCTCATAGAAAGAAAAATTTATCAAAAATTTATCTAATGAATCCGATAAATAATTTTCCATTTCTATTCGTCTTTAATCTTAAAAATATTTTAAAAATTAAACAAAAATACATGATTAAATAAATGTAGTAATTTTGGATGATGTGCAATTAAATAAATATAATAATTAGAATTAATGAAAATAGTAAATATATAAATTAATTTGTTTAAATAAGAACAATATTATTATTTATTAATATTTGATAAAAAATAAATATTTTTATTTCATTTTAAAATTTCATTTTTATAGAGATTATCTTTAAAATTTTTTGAATATTTATTTATTAATTAATCTTTACTTCTAGTTTATTATATAATAGGTAATCAGTTAAATAAATTTGAATTTAGAACAAATATATCAATTACTTGTTTCACTAAATTTAATGTTACCAATTATTTACCAAAATAAATTGCGATTAATTTAGTATTTTACATATCTGTACTAAATGTAAAAATATATATTTCTTTATCAAAATAATATAATTCAGTCAGTAATAAATGTATAGTTAAAATTTAATTATAAATGAAATTTATTCTTTTTGTCGTTATCTTTTCAACATAACCATTAAGTTTAATTAAATGAAAATAATAATATCTGTATAAAGATACAGTATGTTAATAATACTTTAATAAATTTACCTCTATGAAATTTTAAAGTAATTATGGTATTTTTAGTATTTTTAAATGAAATTATAAATTATTTAATTTTATATGTTTAAATGTTAATAAAATTAGAGTACAAATGACGATTATTAATTTTATACGAAGTATACTTGAACAAAATGAATTCATTTCATATGAATTGCGATTTGTTATATTTTGTAGAAAGAGGTATGTTATATATATATAGGCTAAGCTATTTACATTGAAAGCCTGTCGAATGAGAAATCGAATCCAATTTTGAACAATTATTTTAGCGAAACCCAAATTAGGATGAAAAAGAAAACTATTTAATTGTGGATAGTAATTACATTGATTTAAGTATTGAAGACATAGAAACTATTCTTGAAGAGGTAATAATAACAGGAATTAAATGAATTACCAATTTAACCATTAATATTGACGAAGATGAATATATAGTCGACGTTATCAATACCAATCTGGACCCCTGTTCAAGAATAACTATATGGATCCTGAACGTTTACATTATGTAGTTTATGGAAATTCTATAGAGATAAGCTTTAATCAAAGGAAGTAAAACATTTTTAATCAATTAAAAAGAATTGTTAATAATGGTTCAAAAGACTACAATTACCAACATTTAGGATTCTAACCAATTTTATATGTTTTAATAATAAAGTAAATCCAATGTCTCGTTTGGTATGAACAATAAAAATATTCCTTTATTTCCCATTGTCTTTTGAAGATCTATATGAAATGCTTAAAGATGTCTTTTACGATATCGAGGATAATCTAACATCTGTATATGCAAAAATAATTACTGAAATATATGATGAGGAAACTAAATTGAATATATATATTTCTTTTACCTATAATTTTAAAAAACTATTAATAACTTTAAATAAAATAATTAAAAAAATTAAAATTATTTGTTACAATTTGGTAATAAATATAAAAGTAAATTAATAATATGATTTAAATTTTATATAAAATAAATTTATTATAATCAAGAGTTTTTTTTTATATAAACAAAATTTTGTTATTGTTTAAAATTTGAAAAAAAATTATATTTAAAAATTAAAGGATATAAATTGAATTTAAATAGTAATAAAAATTAATAAAACTTTATATGAATTATTTTTTTTTGACAAATATTTATATTTATGAATATATGTAAATTGGTAGTTATTTTTATTATTTTAAAATTATTCATTTATAGTTTACTTTAATATGATATAATAAATAAATAACTAAATAAGTAAATTAATAAATAATATAATCTATTAATTGATATATTTATAAATATCTTTTATAAATATATATATACAAAAAATCTAAAAGAATTATTATTGAATGTATTGGAATTTTATAATTATTTTATATTCAAATAATTCATTTCTTTTTTAAAATATTAAAAAAATTAATAATTAAAAAGATATTTATATTAAAATTATAGGAAAGAATAATAGAACTACAACAGTTATTGAAATATCATCTTCTTCAATTACTTTTGAGAGATAAATTTCATTTATAAAAATATTAATCATTTTGTTGCATTTTTCATTTTTCGGGTGATAGTAGGGCTTGGAAATTTTCGTCCATATCAATCGAAAATAAGAGCTTTGCTTTTGATTATATATTAACATTTTATATTCCATTTGCTTGTCTATATTTTGTAAAGATGATAGTTGAGATAGTTGATTTTTTAATTTATTTAACTCTTCAATATAGTTAGATATTTTGTTAAATATTTTATGGTGTTGGTTTTCTTTTGAAAGGAATTAATGTTTTTATTTATTCTAGCTAATTCACCTTCTGACTTATTTATATCTGTAGATATTTTTTGTACCTTGGATATGAAGTAGAACTTTCAACAGTGCTATTTTCTTTAATATATATATTAATTCAATGTTTAATTTATTGAGTTTTTCTTGTATTTGAATTTATGTTTTAAGATTGTTACTTAATACTTCTTTATACTTAGATTACTATAAAATTCATTTAAATCTATCCCGATTAACATTTTTCAAATTGTCAAATATTTTTCTAATTTTTTAATGTTTTCTTTACCTTGATTTGAGTGAGATAGGGTGATTTCATATATGGAATTTTTATATTCTTTTGTGAGTTGTTCTTGATAAGCAAGTTGCCCCAGAGTTTTATTAAATTTAGTCAATAAAATTCAGTTATTCCTAACTTAGAATAAGTAATATCTGGAGAATTAGAAACTTCCAACACAATTCTACTATTATAATTATTAAATTTATCTGATAATTTGAAATAATAAAATAACTCTACTTATCCTAACCTTAAAATTATTTAATGAACAAAATTCAAACTGAAAGAAAATCAGAAAATTTAATAATTATTTATAAATTGTTTTTTCCTAACGCTATTTCAAAAGAATTAATAGATTTAACTATTTATACAAATGATAATTTTATTTATTTTTTTATATTTATTAATTTTTTACAATAGCAACATTTTTTCTGGATTTTGCCTAAAATAGCATTTACTCATCATACAAGTTATAGTTCCAATTACTGTACAAAAATCATTTTTATTATTTAGCATACAAGAAATAATGAAAGTTGAGTTGAACCTCTTACTGATGTTACTAATGCTAATGATGCAGTCTAACAAAGTGAAGAAATATAAACTGAAAATCCAGCAGCTACAATAGCAAGTGCTGATGAAAAAAAATGCTTTTTTACACTCCATTATCTTTTTTAATTAAATTGTTATTTCCTATTAATTTTTCACAAGCATAATTCATCATATCACATTTATTTTAAATGTAATTTAAATTGTCAATTGAAATTTTAAAAATTTCATTTTTATGAATATATGGTAATGTATGAAAACTATCCTGGTATAATTTAAGACCTTATTCTTCATAAAAAGGAGTTCACTATAATAGTTATTCTTTTATTTTTGAAAAAATATATTTCTTTCCATTTTTTAATTTAAACCCATCTATTGTCTATGTACTCATACCAATTCTAACCTATTTAATTAAAATTTGAAAATGTTTTATTGTTAAATTTTTTGGGAGAAAAGTTACTCAATGAGTATCATAAAGATTTCTCGGTTTGGGTTAAATTAGACAGGTCAAGTTGTTTATATATGTAAAAGAAAACACAAAAATAGATTACAATAACAAAATACAATAAATTTTATTTTATTAAAAAATTTTTTATTAAAATATATTTTATTAATATTTAATAGTTATTAGTTAAAAATAACAATTACATCGAGAAAAAAATGTGAAAAGTATCTTCTATTTATACTTTTCCTAAATACATTGATAATATATTATTTTATTTAAATTACATATATTTTAATATAAAACTATCCTAATGAATTTTATTAAATAATAAATTTATAAACTATAACTAAATTTAGAAAAATATAATTATTAATTAAACTAAATACTAAATAATTAAAATTAAGTACATTTATTATCTATTTATTATTTTAATATTATAAGTAAAGTCTTTATTTATTTTCGATTTAAAAACAATGTTAAAGGAGTCATGATTAAATTTTGAAACTTAATTTTCACAAAATAAATTATTAATTTATTTTGTTTTAAACTTTAATTAATTCATTTAAATTATTTTGTAACAATAATTTTCTCAGAATTAAATTTTATAAAAATTATTACATTAAAAATTTATCTTGTGGCTTAAAGAATATAATTCAAAAATTTAGTTCATATGATTTATTTATTTTGTTTATTATTTTATAAGTCAAAGAATAATTTACATTTTTGAATTACACAAGAAAAATTTTTAATTTAAAATGTGATTGGGATAATCACATCTTTACAATATATTAATTTTATCAATTAATTAAATTAAAATAATTTATAACACACAAAGTTTTATAATTAATATAACAGAATCAATAATTACAATTATTTTATTACTTTTAAATTATAATATTTAGTATTATTTTTCAATAAACTTTTAAAACAAATAATTAAATGGTAGACTCGGGGTTGGTAGTCAAGTATTTAAAATCAAGCAGGGGGGATCAGGGTTACCCTGCTTTGATTTTAAAATAAAAAGAAATTCTTTTTTAATAAATATTTATTATTTATTAATATTTTAAATTTACTAAAAAAAATTACATATTTATATTTTAAAAATTCTTTGTGATATTTATATTTTTGTTGTAAATTTAACTATAATTATTTGTTTATAATTTAAATAATTTTATAGAATTATTGAATTAATTTTATATCAATAATTCATTTTTGTTTTAATTTTTATAAATATAATAATATAATATTTAAATATAATTTAATTAAAAATAATTATAAAATAAATTTATAGAAATAGTTTTTAATATTATCTTTTATATTTTTAAATTAAATAAATATTTTTAAAGATTAATATAATGAATTTAATAATCATTAATTATTTTAAATAATACTTGTAAATATTTTCAAAAATAAAATAAAATTTTTATAATATTTAATTAATAATTTTAATATAATATTTAATAGTTATTAATAAATAAATTTTATAATATTTAATTAATAAAAATAATAACATCTTAAAAAGCATATAATTTTTAATATTTACAATAGAATTTTAATATACATTTATGTTTAATAATATAACAATAAATTAATTAATTAAGATTGATTTAAAATTATTTACAAAGTTAAATTTAATTTATATCAAAATAAATTATTTTTATAATTAGTTTATGTTATTAAGAATATAGGAAAGTACAAATAAGTAATAAATTATTAATAATATTTTATAACAAAATAAAGGTTATTAATTCATTTCTTTATCATGATGCCCCCTCTAAAACTCAAGCTACATTAAAGCTGAGTTATACTTGACTATATTCTTCAAATGAACATTCCTATTTATTTGAATTCCAGAATTTGGATCAGCCAAGGTAACCGTATTAAATTGTTTTTTTATAACTTTAAGAGGACCAACAAAATAAGGTTCTAGTTTAGTTCTCGAAAAATTTCTAACTAAAACCAAATCACCTTCCTTAATTCTTTTTCCTTCATTCAAACTATTCTTTTCCTCTCTCCTAGCAGCCCAATATTTATTTGCATTTTTAACATTTTCGGCTGCTTTTAAAGTCCATCGGTAATGATTTATAAACTTTTCTAACAACACTTCATCCGATGACTTATTAATATCCTTGGTAGGTCTAGCAGCAATATCAAAAGGCTGCTGATCTTCCCTACCATAAATTAATTCAAAACTTGAATGTTTTGTAACTTTATTTTTGGTTGTTCTAAGAACCCATAAGGCGGATGGTAAAACTTCACCCCAATCCTTATTCTTATAACCCAACAATCTCAACAACTTACTGATCTCTTTATTACGGTTTTCAGTAAGTACGTTACTTTCTGAATGATGTGTGGAGATAAATTTTACATATACATCATGGAGATCTAAAAATATTTTAGTCATATCCGAGGTAAACTGAATACTATTATCAGTTGTTATTACCTGTAGAACACCATGTCTAGTAAACGCATTTATTAATTTAATCACATCTTGTGATGTTATATTCTCCACGGGTTCTGCTTCAATCCATTTGGATATGTAATTCACTGTTACAATAATATATTGATTATTATTTTTTGTTTTAATTAAAGGTCGGATAATATCTAAATCCAAATGTGTAGAAGGACCTTATACCTTAGTTGGAATGCTGTAGGTTCCGGATATGGTTGTGATCTATTCAACTGACACTGGTTATAACTTTACACTACTCTTTTAATATCCATTGCCATATTATTCCAATAAAAGGTTTTACGAAGCCTTTGTTGAGTATTATAATAACGTTCATGACCTATCTTATGAGTTTCTAAAATAAGTTTTACTCTTTCCATTTTATCAGTAATTAATTTAAGATAGTTGTTACCATCAACAAAGTAATCTTCACCATCTATCTAAACAAATTTTTCATTCACGAATTCTTTATTTGTTTTGGAAAATAACTCTTCTTCTTCTTTTGAAGTTAATTTAGTTGCTAATACCCAGAATCATTTAGAAACCCTCATATGAAGCATTCATTCTAATTATAAACCTTTCATTAAAATTTGGATATTTTAAATTTGGAGCATTTATTAATTTCTCTTTTAACAGATCAAAACTTTATAAATGTTCAGTATTCCATTTATATTTAGCATTCTTTCTTAATAATTTATATAAAGGAGCGGTGATTTGAGCATATTTATTAATAAAGTTCCTATAATACCCTACTGCTCCATGAAAAGATCGTAATTCATGAACATCAATAGGTGCTTCCCATTCCTTGATAGCTTTAATTTTGCTATCACTAATGCCTTATGACATAAGACTTCTACCTCAGTCTACATAAAGGCACATTTTTCAATATTAATTTTTAATTTGTGTTGGTGAAATACTTCCAACACTTGTCTAATATGATTCAAATGTTCGTCTATACTTTTGGAGTATATCAAAATGTCATCTATAAAGTTAAAGACGAACTTCCCTATAAATAGGAAAAGAATTCTATTCATTTCCCTTTGAAATATAGCTGGAGTTCCATTTAATCCAAAAGACATAACCTTGAATTGGTAGTAACCAAATTTTGTGGTGAAAGTAGTTTTCTACACTTTCCTCATCCATCAAAATTTCATGATAACTAGAATAAAGATCCATTGTTGTAAAGATCTTTGCCCCATCCAAACTCAATATTTCATCTATGTGAGGTAATATTAGATTTGAACTTTACTAATCTATAACACCTCTATTTAACTGGTTTCGTACCAGGAATTAAATTAATTTTATGTGGAGGAAGATCAAAAGGTGTTAATTCTTAGAAATTAGCAACTCTTTCTTAGTTCTCTTCCAAAATTTTAATTATCATTTTTATATTTTTCATTTAAAGTATTTAAGAAGATTTCATTATGAATATATTGCTTAGGAGATAATACTTCAATTTTATTTAAATCATTCTTTTTAGGATCCTCGTCCAAGGCCTTAATCATACAGAATAACATTTCTTCATCTTCATAATAATTATTAATTAGTGCAATAAAGTCAATTAATCCTTCAGGAGTAATTTGACACAAACTATATAAAATGGGATGGATAAATAATTTATAATCAATTTGAGTTTTTAAGTTAATTAAAATATCATAAATAGGAATTTCTTTTTTTACAATTCTACAATTAACCATTAAAATAAGTTTATTAATTTTTACCTGCACTTGAATGATATAACTTTTCGAATAATCACAATTCTGAGTCGCCAACCAAATTCTGCGACGACTAATATCAATAGATTCATATTCGACGGGAGCTTATCTAAAAATTGTTTAATAATTATAGTTAAATTGCTATATGAATCATTTAAAGTCTTACTCGAAACACCTTCAACTGCAACATCAACCATGGCAATATCCTCTTCACATGGTTCGTTACATTTACTTTTATAAGAATGGCTAATATTAACGACAACAGTCGTACTCGATACATTATCCATCACCCCTGAGATATTAAATTGATTCCTTTCCAATTTAATACCTTGTGACACCTTATATCTTAATTTTAGGGCAGCATCTATTAACTGCCCAAAGGTATTATTGCAATGGTAAGAATTTAAATCTTTAAGAATATCATATTCCTCTTCCCAGATTGCATTTTAATTTTCTTAGATACCCTAGTAATTTTATTTTCTTTTTGGGTATTCATATTTTCACTATTTAACTCCTTTTTAACTCTATTTTCTTTTAAAGAATTTTTATTATTTTCATTATTTACTTTATTTACTTTAAATATTTGTATTATTTTCTTTATCAATGTTTATATTATTTTTAATAATAACTTTATTATTCATTAAGGAATTATTATTAGTACTATCATTACTTTTATCATTACTACTGTTAGCTCTTTCATTATTACAAATTTTTCTTTCAATCTCTTTTTTTTCAATTCGTGGTTGAGTTAGAATAGATGGTTTAATTCGCCTTAAAATTTTATTACTAATATTACTTTCCTCCATTTCTCGTTCTCTCTGTTTTCGTAATGAAGGAATTATTATAAATTTAGGGTTATCCTTTAATGTTTTATGAATCCTTTTATCTGCATTTCTTTCATCCTTATTATCATTACGAAATTTACATTTAGTTGCTCCTACTAAATAGTCAACTTCCTTTTCATTAATCAAATTTTTATTTGAAGGAGTATCTTCATTATAAGAATGAGAAAGATGAGAATTTTTAATTTCTTTTAAATACTTAATGGAAGCTGCTTTATTAAGTATGAGAGAGCTTCTTATCCCATAATTTAATTTAAATGTTTGCTATTTTATTTTTCATTTTTATTTTTATCAACAATTACCCTTAACTTTGGAGATTGATTTTGATAGTGACATTATTTTTATTATTATCAATAAATTACTAATATATATATCAATACAATAATTAATATTTAAAATTATTTCTAAATGAAGTGGATAACTATAGTATTTATAATACGGATATCCTTTAATCAGAAAATGACGATTGAAAGGATAATGATGAAGCAATTGATAAAGAATTAATAAATAATGAAATGAAGTAGGAAAATAATAAAAAAATATGGTTACTGATATTATTGAAAATATTAAACAAAATAAAAATAATATTATTAATAATGAAGATAATAATAATAATAATAATAATAATATTAATACTAATAATATTCATATTATTAATAATATGAATAAGATAAATTCTAATAATAATAATATTAATAATATGAGTAGCATTAATTGTAATATTTTTTATATAATTATATATTCTTATTATTAACTTATATAATTATTTAATAATTATATATTTTATTTTTAATTACTTATACTTTATAATAGTTAAGATATTGAAATTCATATATTCTTATTATTAACTTATATAATTATTTAATAATTATATATTTTATTTTTAATTACTTATACTTTATAATAGTTAAGATATTGAAATTCCTCATGGGATTTCAGTATATGAATTTTAAGTTTAATTTTCAAAATTTTTATTTTAGATATAGTTAATTAGTATATTTCCTTTTATAGAAAATGGACATAGTTAGTATGTCCATTCTATTTTTTAATCAAAACTTTAAATACTTTAATTTATTTTTGATCAAAACTTTAAATATTTTAATATTTAATAATTTTAATAGTAAGTTAAATCTTTTTAATTAAACTTAGTGATAATATTTATTTAAATTACTCAGTTAATTCTTATAATAGTTATACTTAGTAAAAATTTTAATTAATTCTTTTCTTATTGTATACTATTCTTGTAATTATTATTTATCAAATACATGTAATACTTTGTAAATCTTAAATAAATAAATTATTTTAAAACCTAACCCTAACCTCTAATTATTTTAAACCTAACCCTAAACCTAATCCCCTAAATAATAAATTATTATTAAATCGTAATAAATAAATTACTAACAATAATTTTATATATAAAATATATATTAATGTATTGAACTTTTTTAAATTATATAAATACTATCATAATATATAATTAGTTGACTTTTAATTGAATTTCTTTAAACTACTTAATATGATGTAACCTATTGTTGACTACAAATAAACTTTAATAAATATATTTTTTTAAAGCGGATATTAATATTATTAATAATATTAGTTAAATCCTAACTATTGATTAATTAAATTAATTAATAATAAATATAATATTAAATTATTAGTAAGGGTTAGTATTCATAATATTCATAATATTTTTAATATTACTAGGGATAGAGTTTATACCTTTGATAATCTAAACAAAAGATATTTAATAATTTTTATTGTCAATTTTTTAAAGCAATAATTGAATTTAATAAAAAAAAAAATTTTAAAAGTAATGATAATGGCTTCTTCAAATAGAATAATACATTTTGAGGAAGGAAAATTTTTAAAAAGTCTTCCAGAAGATCTGGAGATTGTATTTAGAAGTCCCAAAGAGGATGATTTAATAAATGGATTTCTATTAAAACCAGTAAATATTACCCCAGCTGGTTCAAAATATACTATTTCTAGTATTAGAGAACATTTTTATTCCCCTTATGACTATTATAAGTCAAATGAAACAAGAATGAAAAATCCAGTCGTTTATGAAAGCTCTACTCCTAGTTCAGAAACTGAAAATTTATTTGAAAGTATAATTTCTCAAGATTTTCTTGAAAATAATGATACTTTAGAAATGGATTCTGATACTCCATTAAATTCCGTTACCACCCCCACTTCCAAAAGACCAAGAATTTCAAACCAGAGAGAAGAAGCGGAGGCTAATTTCAATAATTTTTCGAATTCCTATAGCTACCACAATGATTTCTATCGAATGACCATCGAAAACAATCATTTAAAGCAACAAATTATGAGCAAGGATTTATTAATAAACAAATTAATGGATGAAAATAGAATCCTAAAATCCAAAAAAAAATAATGCCTCTTCGATGAAAGGAATACTTTTTTGAATCCTGCTTACCCTAACCCTTCTTTGTCTTCTGCTGCTACTGTCACTGCCGATGCCGCTGCTGTTGCTTCTGATGAAATTCTGATGATGGAGAATGGAAAATCAATTAATGATCAAGAGTTAATTGATCGAATTCAAGATATTAATGAAATGGTAGCAAAAAAGCAAGATAATCCTGTCTACCATTCCGTTAATGAAATTTTATCTCAGGAAGAATTACCTGAGAACTTAAAAAACTTGAATAAAGATAAATCCTTCATCATGAAGTGCATTTTAGGATTGAAGACGAGCCCAAGAAGAAAAATAAATCCAAAAAATCTGGTTAAAGTTTATGCCAGAATTGAGGCTCAAAAAACAAGAATTGTACGATTTTTTTTAAAAAATCTTGGAATTCAAGTCAACTAAAAAATATTTCTTTTGTTGGCAAAAATATTTGTGAATTATTCACAAAAATTTTAAGGAACAATTAATTAAAGTCTTCATTCCTGAGAAATTGAGATTTTAATTAATTTTGATCCAAGGATATGCACTAAAGAAGGAGAGGCAAAAAGTGAGGTCATTAAGAGGACTAAACTTGCCTATTATAAATGAATAACTGATATTATTAATAGGAGAGAAAGTCCTGAATATGTTAAAGAATATTATAAGGAAGTGCTTCTTAATACTAAATTTCAATTAATAAATGTTCCTTTTACCCCTAATAATATTAATAATACTGACAACAAAAATAGAAACAACATAGCAAGTAGTAGCAGCAGTAGCAGCAGCAACAACAATAATAATGAAGTTAATGGTCCTTACCGTGCCTATAATCACAATAGTGTTAGTCTTTATGAAAGCTATACAGGGGAAGATGAAGATGAAGTTCTAAATGAAGAAAATAGATTCAGTACTTATGATTCCGATACCGCTTCATCTGAAAATGAAGATTATATGGAAATTACTGGTAATGAAGTAATGCATACAGAGCGAGTAAATAATGAAATAACGGAGGATAGTGATAAAAAGAACACTATGGAAACGGATACTAATGAAGATATTAATTTAAATAAAGTTAATATGGAAACTGATGATAAAGAAAACATTAACCTAAATAATAATAATATTATAAATAATATGGATATTAATAATAATAATAGAAATAATGGAGTTAGTATTAATTCTATTACTAATACTCCAAATGTCATTAATAATAATAATAATAATTATCATAATAATAATAATAATAATAATAATAATAATGCTTTAATCATGAATAATATTATTCAAGGGGGGGTAAATTCTGATTTAAGCAATTATTCGGAACCAATTTAATCAAGGCAATTTAAATCTGAATAATTACAATAGTAATAACCAAAATCGCATTAATTCTATTAATGTTGATTATAGGGTTATAAAAATTTGAATAATATTAACTATATACCGTATATTATACATAACCTTTACGATGTTGAAAATAATACGGTTGAAGTTAATCATCATTCTTCCCCCCTTACTACAAATATCCATTTCAATACTTTTGTAAATCAATGCGAAAATGCTAGTCCTCGCTTAAATATTTTATATGTAATTACTAGAGGATTTTCAAAATATAAACAAAAGTATATTTTTAATTGCCTTCTATATATTTATGATATCATATTTATTAGAGAAACTTGGTTCATAAATTATATAGAATTATTTAAAAATCCACATCTATTAGCAAGTACTCCAATTAAAGAAAAAAGAGGTACTGGCTATAATAATGGAATTATGTGTTTTATAAATCCATTATTAAAAGAAAATGTTTCCATATTACAAGTAACCGAATATTATATAATATTAAAAATATTTAATAAAAATATAATGGCGGTTTACTTTCCTCCATCTTTATCATCAATGCAATTCAAAAAAGTATTTCAACTTTTTATTCTCCTGATATGATATTAGGAGATTTTAATATTTCTTTGTCGATATCTTCATTAAATAATAAAAACGAAAAAGAAAAATACTTTATATTGAAAGAATTTTTAAAAAAATACTATTTACATTACAATGTTCCCTATAATCCAAAAAATATAATAAATAAATAAATAAATGGGATCATTGCTTCTCTAAAAAAAGTTTGAATACATTTTTATATCTTAATAACCCATCTTTTCCAAAGGATGATTCTTTGGAAAAAAGAAATCTTCCCAAAGGTATCCTTTCATTAATTGCTTCGTTATTTTCTGGATGTACTACAAGAATTATTGTAAATCAGGAAATAACTAATGAAATAGAAATACAAAGAGGCTTACTACAAGGTGCTATTTTATCACCTTAATTTTTTAATATTTTCATTGATGATTTAGCATCAGAATTGATAGAAAAGTATCCAAATGATCCTTTACCTCTTGTCTTTTCAATGTTTATTAAAGAAATTAAAGATGATATACAAAAAAAATATTGGATGTTTTAAATGAGCTTTTTTTTTTATTTCCGGTGTATACCCCCCTTAGTTTCAGCCAACCTAAAGAGCAGTGGGAATATTGAGTTAGTACATACTTTCATTAAAGCAGAATTGTCCTTAGTAGATGATCTTGCAGAAAGTTCAACGTTGGCGCTCTGACATAAATATTATTGCTTGAGAATTTTTCAAGTACTTCCCTGAGCCCTGAGTGCCTCTTCAGTAGGTAACTTCTTTTTGAAAGGAGGACAGTATAACTTAACCCATGGATATTCATACTATTTACTTAGCAAATGTAATTAAGATTGCAATTTAGTAGAATATATCTTCATGGATACATGAAATCATGTACCCCAATACTAGTAATTCCCTCTTAAATATACAGTACTAATGAAATTCTCTCAGTTTAGTTTCTTTTCTAATAATATATATAAGGAAAACGGGAGAGTTGCATTTCTCCAAATTACATTTCGCCAGGTTTCATTTCGCCAAGTGGCGTATTGATATAAATAAATGAATAAATAAAAAAAATTCAAAATAATTTTTTTTAACCTTACTTTTATTATATTTAATAATGATTTATTTATTTATTTAATAATTTTTAATTTAGTGAAATGCAATTTGGCGAAATGTCATATTCTTTTAATACACTACATGTTTTCATAAAAATTGGCTATATGCCCACTCCCAAAGAGGACATATTTATTTATAATCCTAAGTACCATACTCCGTAAAAACTTTTTTGTGAGGAAAACCCTAACCCATAATGGTCATAAATTGGGATCAAATAAATAAAATTGTAAAGAATAAATTTACAGAATATCACTCATAATTAAGGGTTTATGAAAATATTTCGTCTTCATAAATTAATGTTTCTACAGATATCGATTAAAATTCTTAGAAAAATTTTCATCATAAAAAAAATTTTTATGTTTAGTTCTTATTAAAAGAATTCAAATTTTCATAATAAAAATATAATAAATTCTTTACAACTATTACCTAGTTGTAACTAAAGGAGGGAGATATGATATAAAATAGAAATAAAAACTCTAATTAATAATAAATTTATGTTAATAAGAAATGTAGTAAAAGCATAAATTTATGTATTAATCTAGTTTTTAAAATATTAATATTAAAATTTATTAAAAAACAAAAGAGACATTCATTTTTCATTAAAAAGATATTTATGAGTTTTGTTAAAGATATATTTTTTTATTTAGTATATTTTAATTATTGCGTTTTTTTATATTATATTATTATTGGTATGTTTTCTTAAAAACAAGATATATTCTTTTATATTTATACTTTTTAATACACAATGAAATTTAGTGACAAAAACAACTTTTATGCCTTAATAAAAAAGTATAAATAGTTGTAAATTTTGCTACCAATTTTTAAAAATCATTAATCAATTAATAATCAATAAAGAATTAATAAATTAATAAAATAAATAAATAATAAATAAAATTTATGTGTTTACTTATTGTTTTTATTTAATTCTTTAAACCTTAACATAAATGATAAATAACGAAATTATAAAATTAAAACAAATAATAAATAATAAATTCTTATTTAATTTAACCCAAAATTAATTCTTTTAGAAATCTTGAAATCAATTTAAGAAAATTAATTAAAAGAAATAAATGAAAATAATAATAATTTAATTAATTATTAACAATTTTAATTACAACTAAAATAAATTAATAATTAATATTCTTCTAAAATTACAAATAAACAAAATAATAAACAAATTTAATAAATTATAAATAATAAATAAACTTATAAACATTTCAAAATTAAAATTAAATAGTTAAATAATCCTCAAATTACTTTTATTTAAAATAATTAATATTTTATTTATTTTATAACTCAACTTTTATAAACAAATTATAATTAAAACTTGTTTATTTTAATACTTTATTTGTAAATATTTATAACAATTATTTATTTTATTACTTATAAAAATCAATAGTTTAAAATCATTGAAAAATATAAAAACATGTAAATATTTCTTATAAATTATTCTTTATTATTAATAATTTCAATAAATTATTTTATATATTTTATTAGTTTATTAATTGTTAATTATCAAAATTTTATTATTTAAATTTAAATAAATTTTGATAAATAATAAATAATTTTATTTTATTATTTTATTAATTTTAATAATCACTTTTCTATTATTAATTTTAATAAAATTAATAATTAAATAAATAATTATTAATATTAAAATAAAAACAAACTTTTTAATAAAACAATTTGTGTTTAATAAAACATATTTATTTTAAATTTCTTAAATTTTTCTTATTCTGTTTTAGTATTTATACTTTTATTCACTTCTACAAAATTTAATTTTTGTAGATTAAGAATATTAGGTATAAATCATAATTGTGTAATAATTTAATTATAAAATGTAATTAAATTATTAATCATTAATATTAGCTCTAATATTAAAGATTAGAAAAGAATCATATTTACATATGATTTAAATATAATTACTTAGAGTTTATTATAGCAAACATAATAAACGAAACACCAAATTATAAAAGAGAGTTGGCTTATGTTTCAAGAAATTCTTTTATTAAAAATATATTTTTTATTAATATAAAAATAATTTAAAGTATTTATTTTATTATTATTGTTATTATTATTATTTATTATATTTGTTATAATAATAACTCTTGATTTCTCAAAGAGAACTCAAGAGCCTTATTTATACTTTTTTAAAAAATAAGGATAGTTAAAAAAGTGTTTTCTAATCTTAACAAATCTCTTATCTAGGAAAAGATTAGATAGAAAAACCTAGATAAGCTTTTGATCGATATTTTATCCATATTGATCATCGCATTAATTAAGTAAAACCAATTACTTCCATAAAATAATTGGAAAAAACCTTAATTAACCGATTAGTTAATCTAATCTAATGATCGAAAATAAAAGAATTAGAATAAAAGATATTTCGATCATACAAATATGAATTTACATATAAGGAAAATAATATATAAATAATATTAAATTATGTATTAAGCAAATATAAGATACATTATAAAATACAGAATACATTATAAAATACAGAATACATTATACAATATAGAGTAAAGTTTTAGTTACATAGTTTAATTTAACTAAATTACTAAACTAATAAATTTAATATCTAAATGAATGATTAAATAAATTATTATTATTATTTAAATGTATAAAAACTATTTATCCAAATAATTTTCTAATACTAATTTAAATAAATATTTAATATAATATTAAATAAATTTTTAATTATAATTAAGTGTACGAAAGTAATATTATTTAAATAAAAGTTACATTATTATAACTTAAATAAGAAAATATAATTATTTTTTTAAAAATAAATATAGATTCTTACAAATTGTATGTAAGAAATTCTAATAAAGAAGAAATTTTTTATAAGAGTTTTCTTTTTATTAAGTTTGTATTTAGATTAAAGGGTAAACTTGGTCGGAAGCCTATAATCTAATAACCTTATAGATATTTATTTTTATTTTATTTTATAAGTTTATTTATTCAAATTATAAGAATGTTATTTTGTTATTAAGCTTTTAATTAACTAGATTTTATTTAATATGTTTTATTATAAAGTTATCAGATTATTTTATAAATAATAATCTTACAAAGATTTAAAAAAGAATAATTTTTAGTTCTTTTATATTTTTGAAAAGCATTATAAAATATTTAACAATATATTTTAATAAATACTAATTTAAAGATAACAATATAAAATATAATTTTAATATATAAAATAATAAAATAATATATATATAATATAAGATAAAAAAAATATAAAATAATATAATTAATAAAAACATTTTTTATAAATAATATTCAACTATATTAATTATAATATAAAAAAAAGGGATAATATTAATTAATATGTAATACAATATTAATCAATTAATATATTTGGGATTCAATAATGTATAAAAGGGATAATATTAATTAATATGTAATACAATATTAAGTTATGAACGGTACAAGGATTTAAGGAGTACAAATTATATTTTTAATTAAATTATTATTTTTGTAGTATTGAATATAAATTAATTTGTATCATATCCTTGACACTTTTATAAATTTATTGAGTTCATTATTAAAAAAAATAAAATAAAATAAAAAATACTTATATTTAAATCAACTAAGATTAGAGAAAGTAGAGGAATTATATATATAATTATATTTTTCAAAACACAAAATTTTTTTAAATTTTATTATTAAAAATTATAAACTTTAAATTTTAAGTTATTGTTATTTTAATATTTATCTATATTAATATTTTTGATAATAATAACTCTTGATTTCTGAAAAAACGGAAATCAAGAGTTATTTTATACTTTTTAATTTATTAATTAATCTTATAATACTTATTTATTTTTTATCATGTGTTTACTTAATTAATATTTATTTAATATAATATATTAATTATTTCTTGATTAAGCTATTGTTTGCTAGTCAGCTGTTGTATCTTCAGGAAAAGACTAGCAGAAAAACCTGAAGATTTTCTTAATTATAATGATATGAGAACGAATTACATTTCAAAGAAATTTATTATTTAATTTATGGTTTAGCTTTTAATTTATTCATAATTATTTCGTATATGAGTCTGGAATATAAATAATTACCTAAAATTAATTTAAAATATAGTAATGATAAATATAATTTTATTAGTGAAATTTTTATTTTTTTTTAATATTTAATTTTATTAGTGAAAATTTTAATTTTTTTTAATATTTAATATTATTATACTTATGTATATTAATTTTTTAATTAATAAAATTTATATTTAGATTAATTTGTAATTAATAAAATTTATATTTATACTAAGAAATATAGAAAATATTTCTATATTTCTTACATTGTATGTAATAATTTAATTATGAAATTAATTATAATTAAATTATTAATCATTATGTCATGAATACTAGTGGATTTATAACTAAAATTCACTAATAGATTAATTGAAATTTAATTTCGTTATTGACAAAAATTATTTTAATTCGATTTTAATTATAAAAATAAATATTAGAAACATTAAATAATTAGAAACCAAAGGGTATGGACTCATTTATTAAAGATAATTTAATTTAATTTAACCCTTAAGAATTTTACAAAAATAACTTGAATAAAAATAACTATAACTCGACAAAGAATGGAAATATTATATTGATATTCCCGCTAAAATTATATTCATTAGAAAACTACGGCTGAAAACTATAACATATCTTAATTTCAACTCTATTGGACTACTAGGAGACAAGATATTGGACTTTAAAGAAAATTTAAATATAAAAAATAATTTAATCATTTTAAATAAAACCATAAATTATTAATTAGGAATTTATATAGAAAAAATCTATTAACTTGGAATTTATATTACTAATTTTTATAAACAAATATTAATGATTAAAAATAATAAATTAAATAGATATTTAATATATTATTAAATAAATCATAAATTATAATTAAGTGTACGAATGTAATATAATTTAAATAAATAATATTTTTAATTATTGAAAAGTAAATAACTGATATTAAGATTTCATTTCAGTTATAATTTCAACATACTACAAATACAATTATTAGTACTGATAAGAAATATTACCTACAAAGCCGCATCCGGAATAAACAAAATTCTCATGAAAAAATCCTTAAGTCCTTTAACAAAAAGAAACAAGGACTCAACAAATCCGAAAACCTGTTCAGCAAAATGAAATTTTAGAAAAAAAGATTCAAGAAAGAAATCCTATCAGCCAACTATACTCCAACGGGTAGAATGACTATGACAACTACATTCTACATTTCGTTCAATGGAAGAAACATCAAAGCTAACATTTTAATTGATTCTGGTTCAGGAAGAAGTTTCTTATGTAAAATTTTTATTACTGATGATGAAATTCCTGCTTTTGGACTCACTTCTCCGATAAATATTCAACTCCCTAATGGTAAAAGCATGACTATTAAGCAAATTACTAAGTCTCTCAAATTAAAAATTATGGATCATGCTGAAAACTTTGAATTATGTGTTGGTACTCTCTCCCTTCTAGGAATTAATGGAATTTTAGGCAGAGATTGGTTAAGCAAACACAATCCATATATAAATTATGAAATCAATCGAATTTAATTTTTGAGTAAACACTGCGGTTCACATTGCCCTTCTGCAAAGAAAAATAAAATTTTCTCCTTAAATTATAATATTACAATGTTAGAAGAAGAATTTGATACAAATGAAACTCCCTTAGATTCTATAATTCCATCCTCTATACCTGTGAATAAATTATATGATGAAGATATCTGTGTTGCTACGCCCTGCGATTCGGAAGAAACTGTAATGAAGTCAAATGAGGAAATTATTGAACAATATTATTCATATTTAAAAATTGTTTTTGAGAAGAATGAAGCTGAGAAACTACTTCCGCATTATGATATTGCTATAAAACTTATTCCTGGAGGACAAATCTATTTTGGTCCCACTTATTCAATAACAATTAAAGAACTCGAAGCTTTAAGAGAATACATCATAGATAAATTAAGAAAACACTTTATTCCATAATCCAGGTCTCCAGCCGGTGCTCCTGTATTATTTGTTAAAAAGTGTGACTGAACCTTAAGGCTTTGCGTGGACCATAGAAGATTGAATGCTATGACAATCTACAATAGCTATCCAATCCCAAGAATTAGTGATTTAATTGAATTCTTTAAAGATGCAACAATTTTTACTCGTTTAGACCTTCGATCAGCTTATAATTTAGTTCGAGTCAAGGAAGGTCACGAATATTTAACAGCATTCAGAACACCCCTTGGTCACTTTGAATACTTGGTCATGCAGTTTGGTCTTAGAAATGCTCCCTCAGTCTTCCAACGTTTTATTCAGGATGTCTTAGATGAAAACATTGGAATATATGTACAGGTTTACTTAGATGACATTATTATTTAGTCAAAAAATAAAAAAGTAATATACAACACGTAAGGATCGTATTGTAGCTTCTTATTAAAAAATGGCTTGTTTGTTAAACTTGGAAAGTGCGAGTTCTATGTTGAGAAAACCACCTTTCCTGAGTTCACTATTTCTATAAATAGCCTAACAATGGATAAGAACAAGGTGAAATCCGTTTTGGAATGGCCTACTCCAAAAAAAATCAAAGATCTTCAGAGCTTCCTAGGTTTGTGGAACTTTTATAGAAAATTTATTAAGAAATTGATGTTATATTTGTTAAAAATATCATTTATATATCTAGATTGATGTAGAATGTATCCATTTAATGATTTAGTGAATTTAATACCAATGATGAATTAAACGTCTCCAATGTCCTTTATATTAAATTTTTCTTTGATTGAATTTTTAACATTATCAATATCTTTATCTGTACCTGCTAAAAGTATATCATCGACGTAAACGGATAATATATATATACAATTTTGTTTCTTTCAGTTGTTTTGACATATACATATGGTTCACTTTTAAGTCTTTTGAATCCAATTTTTATAAGTTTTGAATTTAGTTTATCATTCCATTCTTTACTGGCTTGTTTCAAGCAGTAAAGAGCTTTGTTTAATTTCCATAACGACTTGCCGTATAAGGGATCTCCATCGGGGGTCTTCATTAGATAGTTTCTTTTGATGGCGCGTTTAGGTACGCCGAATTAATGTCGATTTGTTTAATATTAAAATTGTTTTGTACGGCTAATATGGTTATTATTCGGATTGTGTCTTGTTTGAGGGTTGGAGCAAAGGTTTCCTTATAATCCTTTCCGTATTCTTGTGTATATCCTTTAGCAATTAGCAATGAGTCTATCCTTTTTCTTTATTATGTTGTCATTTGGATCTCTCTTATATTTGAAAACCCAACGTGATGAAATAACGTTGGATCCATTGGGTACTGATTTTACTATTGTATAAACATTAAGTTTTGTCATATTGTTTAGTTCCTCTTTTACTGAATTTAATCATTGTATTTTATCGCCTAATTTGAATATATTTCTATAATTGTATGGTTCAACTGGATTATTTGTTTTTGAGTTTGGTGTTTTTGTATTGTTAATTTTTTTTCGTTTTATTATTGTATTGTCTTGTTTGTTTGATTTTCTTTTATTATTGTAATTATTATTGTTGTCAATATTAATGTATATGTTATTGTTGATATTACTGTCGCCATTGTTGTTGATAATATTATTGATATTTATTATTGGTATTATTGTTGATAATATTTTTAGTATTATTGTTGATATTGATGCTAATATTATTATTAATATTATTATTTCTTGTATTGTCGGTTATGTGAAATATTTGATTATTATTTGGTATATTGTTATTCATTTTATTTTCTTTTGGTTTTGTATTATTATCTGTTTTATTATCTAAGTAAATTGATTGATTGTTATGTGGATATTGTTGTAAAAATTTTATATGACTGCTCTCCCTGAATTGGTTATTGGTAGGAAAGTGATATAAAAGCAGATTTCCGGGTTCGTTTTCCATGAATTCAACCGTACGAGCGGTAACGATTTTGTTATATATTAAATCAAAAATTTTATAGGCATTAGTATTATTGCAGTAACCAATAAAGACACCAGGATGGGCACTTTTGTCGAATTTCGATCGAAGTTCTTTAGGGACATACAAGTATACACGGTATCCAAAAACACGAAATATATTATAATTAACGGATTTCTTGTAAAGTACCTCATAAGGGACTTTGTTTTCATTGCCTTGATGAGGGAGTCTATTATGAATAAAGTTTGCTGTATCTAGTGCGAACTCCAAAAAATGGAGGCTAAATTTCGCTTCATTTAGCAGAGCTTTTGCAGAAAAGATAAGGATACCATTAAGTCTTTCGACTTTTCCATTTTTGAAAGGGTTATATGGAACTGTAAAGTTATGGATTATTTCATTCTCTTGACAAAGTGTTAGAAAATTAGTATTACTAAATTCTTTACCATTATCTGACTTAATTGATTTGACAGTAATATTAAATGTGTTATATATGTTATTGCCAGATAATAAATTTGTCAAATATATCGGTTTTATTTTCAGAAAATATAACCCATGTGAAGAGAGAAAAATCATCAAGGATGGATAGAAAATATTTATTATTGTTAATAGAAGGTGTGATTTGACCAACAAAATCTAAATGTATTAGATCAAATATTTGATTAGTTTTATTTGGTTAAAAGTTCGTAGGGTTTATTTTTCATTTTTGAATTAACGCAAATGAAACATTTGTTATTTTGAATGTTGATGTTGCTTAATTTGTCTTTAATTTTTGAAATGTCATAGTGACTAAGGCGTCTATGTCACAGGTTCGTTATTTTATGATTATTGGTTTGCACTTTGTTGATTTCATATTTATTTCTTTGAATATCATTTATAAATTTAGTTGGGTTTTTTGAGATAAAAACTTTAAAAATGGTTTCGTTGTCCGATATTGAATTATAAATTATTTTTCCATCTTCATTATAAATGATAGCGTGAGTTGAATTTTTTATTGTTGTTGAATATTATTTTGTAATTTTGTTTAATCAATTGATTTATTGATATTAGGTTTCTTTTTGATAAATTTTGAGTAGAAAACATCCTTTAGGATTAATTTAAATTCGTCTATGTAACCTTCAAAGTCTCCAATATAGCTTGAATGTATTTCTTTTCCATCGGCGAGTATAATATTTGTGTCACACTTTTTGAGGTTGATAAGGGAATTAATATCTTTGGTAGTGCTTATAGAATCGCAAGAATCGAGGATCCAAATCATAAAAATTGTTATTATTTATTTCTTGTGTTAATTCGTTGTAATTATTATCAGTCTCTATGTTATTAATTTCTATTGTATTTTCCAAGTTGTAGTCTTTTATAAAATCCTCTTGATAATTATTTTTAAAGCTATTTGAGGAATCTATTGAATTTACTGGTTTGTTGTTTGAAGGGTTAGGATTATATTTTCTTTCTTTGATTTTGTTTAATTTATTTTTACCATACCTTTTATTTTTATTTCTTTTATTTTAGAAACATTCTTTATGATAATGGCCGTATTTTCCACAAAGAAAGCATCTTGCATTCCTTCGTCTTAATTTGTGTTTTGGTTTCTTATGGATTTGGATGATCTTGGTTTAAAGGTTGAAAACGTTTTTTGACTTTAGTACTAGTATCTCCTTTTCAACTTTGAGTATACAATATCCGGAATCATTCTTCACGTAGGTACAGCATTCTTTCCAATTATTATTAAACTGGAAAACGTTGATTCATTTTAGATCTTCTGGAAGGGCTCTGTCTAAGATTCCTACCTTTACATTATCTGCCATGGTGGAATCTATGTTCTCTAGTTCTTCTATCATATTTTGGAGATATGCGACAAAAATATGAATGTCATCCTCCATATTGAACTGTAATAAATTTAGTTTTTCTTTTAGGATTATCTTTTTATGTTCAATGTCTAAAGTGAAAGACTCTTGAAGAAATTGCCATATTTGATAAGCGGTTTTGTTGTGACTCTTAAGTAGTGCTTTTGTTTTTTCGCCAAGGCTGTTGGTAATAATCCACTTGACGAGAATATCTTTCTTTATGTCCTCCATAATAGTGTTTGGAGCCTACACTAAGAACCTATCAAAATTGTCTATTATATAGTTTTCTATATTGTCAGTGATATCGCGCCTTTTAATTTTCTTCACAACAGGAGAATTAATATATTATTGAATGTAAGTAGATATAGGATATTGGGTCTCCAATATTGAAAATTTTCTTGAGTTAATTCACACACATTGTTGAAGTTTTCCAAGTAGTTGAACTGAATCCCTTTGGGTAAGATATCATCAGTGATATCTATAAGGCGAAAATTATTATTTCTAGATGATCTTGACACTTTGAATGAATTAATACTGTAATTATTGTTTAAAACGATTTAATTAATATATATATATTTTAAATTAAAGAATAAAAAAATTGAGTTTTCTTGTTGTCTTTTTATACATTTTGAATGATATAATTATGTATATGGATAAATATGTATTTAAACAAATTTTATATTTTTATAATGAATATAAATTTTTTGTTGATTTGATGAATGTTGATTTGAACATTTAATTTGTCATTTAATTAATTTAATATAAATAAAACTTTTAATATAAATATTTATATTAAAAATAACCTTTATATTTATATATATTATGAATGATATTATTATTTATATGATTAACTTTATTGTGTTGGTTAGTTATATCGTTAGTGTTAATGATAACAATTCTATAATTAAAATTCTATTTTTTTTAGTAATTCTATTTATATTAAATTATTATTTTGATTGATTTATATTATTATCTTCCTTACTTATTTTATAATTATATATTATTGTTCATTTTTTTAACCATTATATATTATTGATTAGTGTTTTTATAATAATTCTTTTATTATTATATTTCATTTTTCTTTCAATGATTATATATAACTGACTTTTAAATTTATTATTTAATTTGGAGTTTATTTTATTTTTTTGTTTAAATATCTATTTTTAGTTTTATTTCATACTCCTTTAATTTATAACCTTCAACTTAAACATTTATTGTTGACCATAGATATATTATTTATATATATTTTTTTATTTTATCCTTCAGCTTAAAATTATAGATCTGACTTTATTTTTTTATTCTCTATAAATTTTATTTCATATCTTTTCAATTTTATTAATTTTTATACTATATCTTTTCAATTTTTTATATATATATTTTATTATCTTTTATCTTTCAATGATTTATATGTTTTTAATATTCAATACTTATATGTTTGAAGAATTACTGTTTATTTGTAATTTTCAAAATTGAGTAATTTCTGATGTGTATATGTTCAAGAAATAGAAAAATAAAAAAAAAAAATTAGTATTTGTAAAACATTGTTTTATTTATTTATTTATGTTTTATTTATGTTTAATTTATTAATAAGTAAGTATATTTAAAATTTAAAACTTTAATGAAATTCTCAACAGGTATGACTGAGACTCTTAATCTGTTAAAAAACAAAATTTAAGAGACACTTAATTTTCATTAAAAAGATATTTATGAGTTTTGTTAAAGATATGTTTTTTATTTAGTATATTTTAATTATTGCGTTATTTATATTATATTATTATTGTTATGTTTTCTTATAAACAAGATATGTTCTTTTATTTTTATACTTTTATTATACAATGAAATTTATTTCATTGTTTATTTTATTTATATTTTAATTTAATTTATTTATTAGTATGAGCAATCATTATTTTTAACAAAATTAATTTATATATTTTTATTATTTAATTTGATAATTAATGAAAGTAAATTAATATTTATACTTTAATATAGGAAAACTTTATTATAGTAAATAATTATAAAAGAGAAAAATACTAGAAATAGTTTAATATCTGTCCAAGAAAAATAAATACTAGATTAAAGTATTCTTGAGATCAAAGTATAAGAATAAATATTAGTTTTAGAAATAAATATTAGTTTTAGAAATAAATATTAGTTTTAGAAATAAATATTAGTTTTAGAAATAAATATTAGTTTTAGAAATAAATATTAGTTTTAGAAATAAATATTAGTTTTAGAAATAAATATTAGTTTTAGAAATAAATATTAGTTTTAGAAATAAATTATTAGTTTTTATTTTAAATAATGATATGTAATTCTTCTTATTAATAAAATTTAAATAAAAATAAATTTTCATAAAATACATAAATTGTTTCCCCGGTTTAAAAGTACAAATTTTAAAAGAACCGAACCTGAGTGTACTTTATCATTTCATAATTAATATAATTTTTGTTACTACCATTAATTAAATTCATGGTTAATTTTCAACTTTTAATTTTTAAATTTACATGCTAAATTATTACTTATAATATTCTTTTAATTTTTATCTCTAAATAGTAAAAGGTTGTGTATTCAGGCATTTTTTCAAGTGTATGAGTTGTAATCATTGTAGTAGTTTTAGTCTTAACAGAAATTGACTTTTTTGAATATATCAGTAATTAAAGAGCAGTATTGGTCTTTAATAATCTTTAATATATTGTCGTTTGATTTAACGTAAAGAATATCTCCTTTTTCATTATAATAGTTGGTAACAATGGCTAAACTACCGTGCTGGAGAGATTTATACAATGGGAAATATTTAACGAAACCTTGAAAGTCATTATCTTTAAATTCATCTAATTGACGTTCATTCATTAAATGTAAGTTTTCAGTGATAATATTTTTAATTTCGTTTGGTAAATCAATAAGAGCTAAATTAATTAACAAGCAATGTTCATAATAGTCTGCTTTCTTATAATGTTCTTCAGTGAAATAATTAGAATATTGCTTTTTTAAGTGAAGTAAAATTTTCCTTATTGTTTTCGATAGGAGTAACCTTAAAAGTAATTTGATAATGTATCAATGGCAAATCATCTTTATCAATACTATTAGTTGGATGAATATCCTCTAAGGAATTCTAAGCCCAAATAGAAGTAGAAGTTTCAGAAATAATTTCAGATATTTCATTGATTGATATTGGTATTGTAGTAGTGGTTGTGGTAGTGGTATCTTCATTAGTAGAAGACGGTTTTGTAATAGTAGAAATAATATAAATAATAGAAGTAGTCAATGAAGCTGTTGAGGTTGAAGTGATGATGATCTTTGGACTATTGTAAGTATTAAAAATAGTTTCAGTAGAAGTGGAAGTCACAGTTTCAGTATTAGTAGTTTTAATGACATCATCTAAAAATTCTTTTTCAGTTGAAAATGTGATAAAACTTTGACTCGTTTCAGTTTCTAATTCATTTACATTTACATTTGATTATTCTTTTTCATTTTCACTTTTATTTTCAATTTCAATTTCAATTTCACTTACATCCGTTTCTTCTAGGTTGTTCTCGTCTTCTTCATCTCCAGAAAAAAATTCACATGTTTGATTTTCTTTTTCATATAAAGAACTTTGGTAAACTGATTCTATTTCGATTATAGAATAACTTTTAAAGAAATCTATTGTTTCACTTTTTATATCATTTCCTTATTGTTTTTTTAAAAAGCATTTTTTTTGCGTTGGTTATAGATATAATGATTAAATTTTATAATAATAAATATTTTAATAAAATTGTTATTTTAGGTAACATTTTATTTTAAAGTATCTATTACAGTTTATTTATTTATTTATTTTAATTCTATATTAATAAATTTTATTTTTTTTTTTACTTTATTTTTTATATTTTATATTTTTATTTATTTCTTTTATTTGTATTTATATTTTTATTTATTTCTTTTATTTGTATTTATATTTTTATTTATTTCTTTTATTTGTATTTATATTTTTATTTATTTCTTTTATTTGTATTTATTTATTAATTTATTTTAATTCTATATTAATAAATTTTATTTTATATTTATTTTATTTTTTATATTTTATATTTTTATTTATTTCTTTTATTTGTATAATGTTATATATATTATATATATTTATTTTTTTTTTATTTTTTTTTTATTTTTTTTTTATTTTTTTTATTTTTTTTTTTTTTTTTTTATTTTTTTTTTTATTTTTTTTTTATTTTTTAATTATTTTTTTTTTAAACATATATATATGCTATAATAAAAATTTTAACTTATAATAATAAAATTTAATTAACTTCTTTTTTTTTTTTTTTATCTTACATATTATATTAAGAAGTTCTCATTAAAAGTATATTAATTTCCATAATATTAATATCATAATAAATAATGTTATAAGATAATATAAAGCATTCAATATATTAATAATTCAATTAATAATTCTATTAATTGTTGTACCTCAATATTTCCATGCCCTTAAGAGGATACACAAGTAAAAAAAAATATTAATTGTTATTATAAACCTTATTAAAATATATAAAATTTATATATAAATATATTAAATTATTATAAAAAAAAAATTCCTATTATATAGAAAATATTAAAAATCCTTTTAGTGTTAACATTAATTTAATATAAATATATTAATATAAAAATATATAAGACAAAATAATTTAATTTATTACTATATATAAAGTTTTATATATTATAAATTAAATAAATGTTTTAAAAAGATTATTTTAACATAAAAATTTATGTTTAAAATTTCATATAAGAAATAAAATAAAAAAAAAAAAAAAATTCTGAATAAAATACAAAAATAAATAACCAACTATATAAATAATAAATAAGTTTATAAAAGTACTAATATTTACTAAATATATATATATATATATAAAATAGCATTATAATATATCCTGTTATCAATTTTTTCTTTTCAATAGAAACTTTCATTTATAACACTCTTTTTACTAATAGTTTATAACGTCAAAACAATTATAATTATTTTAAATAATTATTATATAAACTATAATATCTCTCTAATTATTATATTGAAATAATAGCAATAACATATTTTTATGTTTTAATTAATAGAAATATATATTGGTTATACATTCCTTCTCTAATAAAAATAATACTTTAAATAAATTTAAATTACCAAATAATTAAAAGGGTATTGATATTATTAATATAAAGAATATTATATTATTATATTATTATTATTACAATTTTTATATATTATTATTAATAGTATTACTATTATTGATAATTATAATTATTATATATAAATTTTATCAATATTTATTATTCATTACTTATTTTTATCATAAAAAAATACAATAATTATAAATAGAAACATATATATATTTAGAAAATGAAATAGAGGATTATTTTTTTCTATTAAATTTTTAAAGTTTCGTAAAAATAATCTTTATTATTATGAATATAGTGAGAGAGTGTAGTATACAATCAAAAATAATTGTATTATTTAATTTATTTTAATGAAGATGAAAATATATATATATAAACTATTATACCTCTCAAACTTAACAAAAATAATTTGAAAATAAAAAACTTCTTATATAATAAATAAATAACAATTAAATATTTCAATATTTTAATTATACGCTTAACAACAAAAACGACATAAATATTCTTAAAATAAAATAATTAAATATATTTAACTTTTAATTGTAATTTTATTTTTCAAAATTTTAATTCTATTAAATTATTCTTATTTTTTGTTTTTATTATTATTATTATTATAATTATAATTATAATTATTATTATTATTATTATTATTTATTATTATTATTATTATTATTTATATATATATATATATATATATATTTTTCATTTATTATTATTATTTTTAATTATTATATTTAAAATAAAATTAGTATAAAGATGATTATATTCTAATTTTCTATATTGAATATATATATATTTAACTTTGTCTTATCCAAACTTTTTTATTTTTATAATTTTTTATTTTCTTTTTTTATTTTAATTATTTATTATTTTTTTTTTATTATTTTTTATTATTTTTATAACTTTTAATTTTCTTATTTTATTTTAATTATTTTTTTTTATTATTATTATATATATATAGTTTTAATCTTATTATTTTTCTTTATTAATTTTTATAATAATTATTTTAAAGTAGTTATTATTATTTAATGTATATTGTAAATTTATGATATATATGTATATAATTATTACTTTTATTTAATTAGGTGAAATTTGTATCATTCCTTTATTTCTTATTACAATAAGATAGAATACCACACTATTCTATTGATTCAATACCCCCAAGAACCATTATAATCATTCATATAAATCTTACATCCCTTACAACACTTATAACCTAATTATTTAAACCAACAATTATCATTTTTTGGTTTAGTTAAACAATTATATTTTTGACTAACAGCTTCTATTGGGATAGTAATTGTTGTAGTTGAAGTTGTTGTAGTTATTATAGTTGTTGTAATTGTTGTAGTTGTGTTGTAATTGTTGTAATTGTTGTAGTTGTGTTGTAATTGTTGTAATTGTTGTAGTTGTTGTAGTTGTTTTTGATTAATTAATGAATGGACGATGTTGTTTCGATTAAAGTTATTGATGAAGAAGAATCTGAAATATTTTTGTAATAGCCATGGAATTCAACTTCTTTATTAATTGAATATTTATAGTTTTCATTCATATATGTTGAATCACATTTTATACCATATGTCTTACAAACATATCTGTATTTTGAAAGAATCCAATATTTTAATCCATATCCAAAAAAATCAGGAGTTTTAACAGATGTAAATTCAACATTTGCATCCCACTGAGCTAAAGAAATAAAATCAGAAGCCTTTTTATTAATTCTTCCTGGATATTTACCCTTAGCATCAGAAGTTTTATCTAAAACAACATAAGGTCTTATGAATTCCTTAATTTCATCAATATGTGGATAAAGGGTTGCTGGATTAAAAACTTTTCTGACAATATCTTTTAATATTTTATCGAAACGTCTAGAATCTTTTAAAATTAAAATATCAACAATATGAACATCATTTACCCATTTAGCAAAAGAATAATCTGGATAGAAATAATCTTTGGAATTATATAATATATCTGGTACATCAACATAAATATGATTTCTAAAGTCTATATCAATATCTTGTCCAAGATCATGATCGAAGTCGTGGGATAAATATATCCATTTTCCATTTTTTTGTTTATACATATAGAAGTTATGAGCATGACGAAGAATATGATCCCAAGAACCAAATAAATATTCAAGAGCCATTTCCTTTAAGAAATGATCGACATCAAAAATTTTTTCAATATCAGAAGCATATTGAGCATTATCTAATGTAGTTAATAAGTCAATCCATTCCTGATTTTCTATTTCCACATCATCATTTTCATTACTACAACTATAAGCTGAATTTAAAGTTAAATCAGATGGTCCATTACACTGATATAATGAAGTAGAATTCTTTTCACCATATACATATTCCACCCATGATAATTTATAAACATCCATTATAATATATAAACCCATGTATTCACCATTAATATATAATGTAACATAATTTGCTGAAACTGAAGGAATACCCAAACGATTATGAATATCTGATGCAATTTTAGTTCTCATATATGTAGCTTCATTACAGTCTGAACGAAGTTTAAATTGTTTACGACCATATAATTCTTTATCTCCACGAATTTTTAAATTAAATCCTGGTTTTGAAAATGTACGAGAATATTCACCACCTAAAGAAAATGTAACTTTATCAAAATTCTTTTGCTCCCTTCATAGAAAATATTAATAATTATACAAAAAAAAATGAAAAAAAATGAAAAAAAAATAAAGAAATAAGAATAAAGAAATAAAAAAAAATTAAAAAAAAAAAAAAAAAAAAAAAAAAAAAAAAAAAAAATAAAGAAATAAAAATAAAGAAATAAAAAAAATAAAAAAATAATGTAATATAAAAAATATATTTAATATTAATATTTTATATTAATATATATATATTAAATAGATAATAGCAAAAATAATAATATACCCATTAAGTTCAACAATCATAGTAGCATTTTTAGTTTTAAATTCAAAATCAACATAATAATCTTCAAACTCTTCTTCATTATCACCTGTACTACCTTCAATGTTGTTATTTTCATAATTAAAATCATTTTCAAAGCTGTAATTATCTTCAACGTTGTTATTATTATCATCATCATTATTATTATTATTATAATATTCATAATTATTATTATTCTCATAATTATTATATTCATTAAAATTAATATTATCGCCATAATTATTTTCTTCATAATTATATTCTTCATAATTATTATATTCTTCATAACTATCAATATAATTATTACTGAAGTTTTCCTCAAAATAATTAAATTTATCTAATATTTTTTTTATCTTATTATAAAATTCACTATCAATTTCATTAGATTTAACAACTTTAGACATAGTGGAAGATATATAATTCAAGCATGATTCATCATCTGAATTAAGTTCAGCATATTCTAACATATATTTAGTAGGAGCAATAATAAGATAATAAAGACTTTGAAATTGTGAAATAAAATTTTCTCTTAAAGATCTACTAATTTTTGAAAGATCAGTCATTTTTAAACTTGCCATAACTGAATAAATTTCTATTAAATTAAAATTTTTATTGCTTTGAATAAGAAATATTGGAAATAGTTCTGAATTATTATAAAATATATCATAATCATAATAATTATAAAGATTAGTGTCTATTCCATTTAATATCTTGTCAACATTGATAGTAGGATAACCTTTAACGTTAATTTTTAATTCTTTTAATTCCTCAGTAAAATTGTAACCAGGATAAATTTTATTAAAATTTATTTCTTTTAAATTTTCTACAATTCTTTCAATCTGACCGAAATATTCCTGTGCACTATCTCCAAAATACTGAATCTTCATTTCACCTGTTCCTAAACCTCTATAATTTGAAGATCTCTTTAATGTAATAAATTCTTTATCAGGTAAAGTCACTCTTATCACACCAACTTCATTATCTGTTAATTCAAAAAATTCAGCACGCTGGCCTTTATTAATAAATGGTGTTATGGATAAAACACCATAAACTTAAATTGTACGATATGAAAGTTATGTATATAATAAACATAATTAAAATAAAACAAAAAAAATTATTATTATTGTTCTTGTTTAATATTTTTATTAATATTCTTTTTATTTTTTAAATAAAGGAAAAAAAATTATATAAACTATTTTTATATAAAAAATATATATATATTTACCACAGCTTATAAAAGTAATAAAAAATATTAATACCATTTTTATTTTATAATTTAATTTTCATACTTTTATATTTAAATATATATTTATTTCTATTTATATCTTTTTATTATCAAATATAATATTTTTTATAAATTAATAAATTAATAATTATTATAATAAGATATATTTTATTGTTATTGTACTATTTGTACTTTTTTTTTTTTTTTTATTGATTTTATTTTTTTAATATTTTTTTAATTTTTTTATTTTAAAAAAAAGTAAAATAGAAGATAACATTTCATTTATATATATTTTTATATATATATATTACCATAACTTTAACATTTTATAATAACCTTATAAAATTTACCATTTTATAAATGAAAGTACAAATTGTTATTTAAATATATCAATACTATATATAGTATTGATATATATTTCAATAGAAGCCAAAAAAAAAAAAAAAAAAAATTAAATTATTCAATAAATATTATTTAATTTAATTAAAAATTAAAATTTTATTATAAATTAATGTTTTGTACTTTGTAACACCAACTATAAAAAAAAAAAAAAAAAAAAAATACTAGAAACAATAAAAACTCTTTTTTTGATCTTTTTAGGAAAGTCAGTAAATATAATAGTAATTATGAAAAATTAAAGTAATTCTTCTAAATTTCAATTCCAAAAAGAAAATTAAAAATTTATTAATTAATTATTAATTACCTTTTTTAATTATTTAATTGTTTATATACATTTTTGTTAAATCGTTTATTATTATATAAGCAATAATAATATTTGAAAATGAAATAAAAATAATAATAATAATAATAATAATAATAATAATAATAATAATAATAATAATAATAATAATAATAATAATAATAATAATAATAATAAAAACCGTAATTATATCAAAATTATAACAAACGAAATTATTTATTTATATATTTTTTTTAAAGTTTTTTGATTATAGTATTCAATAAAAATAAATTAATATCAAATTTTCCATAAACAAATTAATCAATATTATTTTAAAAATAAAATTTTATTGTATTATTAATGATTTTCTGCTATAAAATGAAAATAAAAACTTTAATTATTAATAAATTATTTTATTAATAATTACATAAAAATAAATAATTTTATTAATAATTACATAAAAATAAATTATTTTATTAATAATTACATAAAAATAAATTAATAAGGGTTAAATTATCACTTGATTTGATATAAAACAAATATGTGTAGTAACATATTTGTATATTTAATAATAATTATTAAATATTAAATTTATATCTTTTTGATAATTTTTTTATTTTATTTTATTTTATTTTATTTTATTTTATTATATTTTTATTTTATTTTATTATATTTTATTATATTTTTATTATATTTTTATTTTATTTTATTTTATTTTATTTTATTTTATTATATTTTATTATATTTTTACATGTTATAGTTATTATAAATATTTTTATTATTTATATAATATAATATTTAGCTAAATAATTATTATTTTAAAATAGTTTATAATTAAATGGTATTATATACTTTTTCTTTATATTTATTCTTTGAAATTGCAACAAACAAAATAGTAATGTTATTGGTTAAATCAAATATATTATATTAATAAAATTAGTTTAATAATATTATTGAAATATGAATTTATAAAATTTAGTGTTTAATTAAATAAATTTATATTATAAAATAAATATATAAATAAATAAATAAATTAAATTATAAATAAAATTATATAAATAAATTACATAAATAAATAAATAAATAAATATAACCTCTCCCAATAAGAGATACTGAACATGACAACTTCATCATATTGTTTTAAACAAAATTGTTTTAAATAAGTTTTCATTTATTTACTTTAATATAGAAAAAATTTAAATCTAATTAATTAATATATTAGAAAGTAAATAAATGAAAACTTATTTACAAATACAGTTAATATATATTGTTTCTTTTTTTTTAAAAAAAAAAAAAATTATTATATCATGGAAAAAAAAAATAAAAAATATTATAATTTAATATTATATAAACTTCCTTTTATTTATTTTATTTTTTTTCTTTTTTATTTTTTATATGTTTAATAAACCTTATATTTAATTGATATATATTATTTCCTATATTCGAAATGAAATGAAATGTATTTAATATATAAATTAATTTTTGAAAAAAAATATTGCACTAATTAATTTTTTTTTTCTTTTTTTTGTTTTAGAAAAAAAATAAATTATTTATAATTAAAAAAATTAATTATTTATAATTAAAAATTATGTATAACATTTTTTAATACAGAAGTATTTAATATTTAAATAATTAATTTTTTTTACATATTATTGATTTATTAATGTTAGAATATAATGAAATTGATTATAATAAATGTCAATGTTATATTGAAATAATCTTGTTATTAAAATAAATTAAATTTAATATATAATAATATATTTGAAATACATTATTTTCTCGTTGTTAATAAATTTCATTATTTGGTATATAAGCCACAACTAGTATTAATATTCATGTAAATATCTTAATTTTGTAAATTGTAATGACCTATTATAATATAAATCAAATAAGTATTAATTTACTATTTTATTTATTTATTTATTTATTTATTTATTTATTTATTTATTTATTATAATTTATTTATTTTTATTTATTTACTATTATAAAACGAACTATTATAAATTATAATATCATATATTATTAAGATTTGTTAATTTATATTTATTTATTATAAAGAAATAAAAAAATATTCTTGATATCTATATAAAATATAAAATATTTAAAATAAAAAAACATAATTAAAATTTAAAAAGCTTATATATCTTTAAAATATAAAAAAAAATTATTCTTTAAATAAAATAATTATATTTCTTAGAAAAAAATATTCTTATATTAATTAAAAATTAAAATTAAAAGTTTTTATATCTTTAAAATATTATTTAAATATTAAGTATTGTTTAAATAATTATAATATTTTTGAAATTTTCATTATATATATTAAATAAAATATTCTTGAAAATTGTAAAAAATATTTAAAATAAAAAAAAATTAAAATTTAAAAAGACTTACATATCTTTAAAATATAAAAAAAGATATTCTTTAAGAAACAAATCTTTTTATCAATATAAGAATTAAAATTAAAACTTTTATAAAATATTCTTTAAAATAAAATATTCTTTAAAATAAAATATTCTTTAAAAATAAAATATTATTAAAAAATAAATATTTAAATAAAAGTTTTAGAACAAAATAAAAAAAATTTTAACCTTCATGTTTATTAATTTTATATTAATCATAAATTAATGATATAGATATTAAAGATATTAATAAAAATATTTAATATTTTCTTTTTTATTTTTATTATACATTTTAATAGAAAATTTTTGTTTTAAAGTATAAAAGTTATTAGTATAAATATAAGATTATAATATTTAATAGAAAATTTGTTTTACAGTATTCATATAATTAATGATCATAATTTCTTTTAGAATCTAGTGTATTTTACAATGTGGCGTATTTGTATATGTGGCTGGTTTTAAATAATAAAAATAAATAATAATTAAATAAATAATAATTAAATAAATAATAATTAAATAAATGATAAATATTCTTTTTTTAATATATAATTTATTAATATTCAATTTTTATAATTCTTTTTTAACAGAATATATTATTATTTCGTTTGAAATAGTTATTTAATAATATTTAATTGAAAAATATATTCTTGTTTCTTTTGAAATAATAATTATTATTATATTTATTTATGATTGTATAGAATATTTTAAAAATGTATGGTTTCATTTTAAAAGATTTATAAGCCACATTACGAAATGCAAATTAGTCAATTCAAACCTTAATAGTTACATATTAACTTTTTTCCAAATTTATTTATGCACTTTCTTTCAAATATTACTTCTTATTTCACTTTACTATTTAAAATATTAATATATTTAAATTGGATAAATAATATTTATTTTCTTTTTATTTTTTATGCTTTTTTTTTTCTTTTTTTTTTTTTTTTTTAAAAAAAAATAATCTATGTAATCAATAAATGAATAAATAAATAAAGTTAAAAATTCTGTATAAAAAAAAAAAAAAAAAAAAAAAAACATTTTCATTATTTCATATTTTTAATTTTTTTATATGTTAATTATTCATTCATGTATAGTACAATATTTTTATTTTTATAATATATATATATATATTATTTTTTTTTGGATGATTATATAATTATGGTACTTTTTTGTATTCCTGTAGGAATTGATTCATTCTTCTTTATATATCTTTTCTATTTATTAATATATATTTTTTGATATTTAATAATATTTACTATTTTATAAAAAAAAAAAAAGTTGCGCTTGTTCCTCAATATAAAGCATAAATTATTATTGTTGTTGGTGTAATTGAATAAAAAAATTTTTTTTTGTAATAATAAAGGCAAAATAAAATGTAAAAATAAAGAATGGTTGTGTTTAATTTTTTTTTTTTTTTTTTCTTTTGTTAATAAATAAAAGTTGCACAGTCTATGATCTATATATATATATAAATATAAATTAGAAGATAAAACGAGTAAAAAAAATTTGAATTTCATTATTTTTATTTTTTTGAATTCCATTTAATTTTAAAAGGTAAATCTACAAATAAAATAATTTATACTATTTTTTTTTTTTTTTTTTTTTTTTTTTTTTAAATGATACAAATTAAAGTTACAATTCTAAATAAATATAAATAAGGATATGAATAATAAGAATAGTAATTCTATTTAGAAATACATAAAGTATTACCAAGGAAAAAAAAAAAAAAAGAGATAGGTTATCCTTCAATGTTCAAATAAATAAAAAAAAGTTTTTTTTTTTTATTTGTTCGTCCATGATTTTTAATAATTAAATTCTTTTCTTTCAATTGAATATAAAGGTGAGGATGAAATTATTTCATTTTAACAATGAGAAATAAAAAAAAAAAAAAAAAAAAAAAAAAAAAAGTGATTTTTTGAAGTGTTTCATTTTTTTTTTTTTTTTTATAGATAATTTTTTTTTTGTCTAAGAATATATTAAGATAATAATTAAAAATTAATAAAATAATTACAAAAATAATTATTAAACTAATATATTTATTAATAAAAGAGAACACAAGAAAATTATTTAATCTAAATTTTTTAAATATAAATAAATTAAATATAAAAGAAAAATTATTACTAAAACTATATTATTATATTTAACTAAAATAAAAAGATACATATTGTAAAAGTTAACAAAAAAAAGATATTTATACTATAATTGTTAAAATACAAAGTTTAATTTTAATTATTTACTTTCATATATATTTATTTTTGTTATATAAATAATGTATTTTATGATTCATGTAATATATAATATGGCTTGACTCACAATTCATGGTACATGCTAAATCCTGTACCAAAATGATGTACTACTCATGTATCTATAATATATCTATTTTTGTAATTAATTAATAAAAAGATTTAATGAAAATAATTTCAATTGATCCTCTCCTTCAGAGGCATTGGCCCTGCTTAGCCTATCTTAACAGCATTGTCAGCGTTGACACTCCTAGTTAGTTTGCGCTTATACTTTCGGAATAGTAACCCTTGCCGAGTACTAGCCCGGAAGCATAATTTCTGTAAAGAGAGCCTTAGATCGTACCAAAAATGGCATTTTTGAATAATCACCAGAAATGATTTGGTTCTTAAAACAAAATATCCCATTCCTTTTTATCATTTAAATCAATAATGGTCTGCATCTCTTTCAAGTTATATCATCGGTAACACGTCATATATATATTTACACTCATTATTCAGAAAATTACTAATATTAACACGATTTTCACCAATTAATCCATTCACTACATTATTAGTGACGATATTATTATTTTCACTATCACTAATATTAATATTCCTATTTTCTCTATCACTACTTTTACAATTATTAACAACACTCTTCCTGTTGTTATTATTATTATATTATATACTTCGTTACTACTATCAGAATCAGAACTTAGTTCTATATTAATCATATCTGTGATAAAATGTCTACATTACTATTAGATATTGGACATTTTTCTTTTTTTTTTTTTTTTTTTTTAACGGCAGTAAATTTGTTTCATCTTTATTAATTAAATATTTGAAAAAAAAAAATACATGTAATAAAAAGAAAAAAAAAAAAGAAAAAAAAAAATAAATTTGTTTCATCTTTATTAATTAAATATTTGAAAAAAAAAATACATGTAATAAAAAGAAAAAAAAAAGATGAAAAAAAAAAAAATAAACAAAACAAAAAAAAAACACAAAATAAAAATAAAATAAAATAAAATAATGGTATAAAACATTCCTGTTTCATTTAATTAATATCTGTAAGACTTCACAAGGGCATTATTATACTGAAATATAATAATTAGTTTTGACTTCACAATGTTAATCATAATTTTAAGATATGAAATTATGATCTTCATTGGTTGCACTAGCCCTGCTGGTCTGTCTTACTGTTTCTTCAGCATTGACGCTCTTGGTAGTAGTAGTACGAGTACGATTCGATTTAAACCTATTGAACAAAGACCATTGCTGGCCAATAGCAATAGGTATAATCGATTGAAGAAGTGCCGCAGTAACCACCAAGAATGGAGTATCAGAATAAGCACCTGATTTCATCTGGCACTTAAATAGATCCTTCCATTCCTTTGTACTGTTATTAATACTTCGACCTCCAAGAAGGAAATTAAACACTTTTTCACACACACTAGAATCAACATACACATTATTTTCAATATTATTACTAACATTACTAAAAATACTATTACTATTATTACTATAACTATTATTACTATTACTATTATTACTGTTGCTATTATCATTATTACTATTAACAATAACATTTGTTAGGTTGCCACGGTTAAAAGCATTATATAAAAATAAAATTTTATTATTAACTTTACTACGAATATGATTGAAAAATGGACAATCAATTAACCAATGACTTATCCATTGTTTATTACTTTTACAACAGGGACAAAAATTAGGACACATTTGATCTATTATTTTTGCAGCTTTAGCAATTCTAGCATCTAATCTATATCCGTTTCGTGCTCTCAATAGCCAATAGAAACCATATGAAAGATCAGGATATTGAACAACATATAGAAATAATATAAAATATTTCATAAATTTTTTTTTTTTTTTTTTTAATTAAGAATGTAAAGCATATCATTTAATTTATTATATACACTATTATATAAGTTGAAACACCTTAAAATTTTAAATTTTTAATTAAATTTTAACTTTGAAATTTATTATTTTTATTTTTATTTTGTATTTTTTTTTTTTTTTTTTTTTTTTTTTTTTTTATTTTATTTTATATTTTATTTTTAATAAGCTTTAATTCTTTATTTTCTATTTTTTAAATTAATTATTTTTTTTATTATTTATTCATAATTTTCTTTAATTTACATATAAAAAGAAAATTTTTTAACAAAATTATAAATAATATTAATTTTTATTTTATTATTTTTACTTTATTTTTTTTTTTTTTATTTAATATAAATAAATTATTAATAAACTATAATTTAAAAATCACAGTATTAATAATAGTATAAATATTATAAATAAATAATTTAAATTTCTACAGTATTATTTTATTTGATAAAATTTAAATATCTATAGTAAGGAGTTCTATTCTAATTTTATATGAAATAATTTAAATTTATATAGTTTATTGTTCTATTTTATAAGAAATTTTCAATTTTTTCATGATTTTATTATTTATATAATTTTTTATTTGACCCTATTTTTTTTTTTTTTTTTTTCATCTAATTTAAATCAGCATCTTCAACGGTCCAGAATAAAATTTGAATACCTACATTCATTTCAATAGTCATAGTACCATGAAGTGGAGCAGTTTCAATCCATGCCCATTTTGGATTATCAGTGATAATTAAAGGTTCAGTTCTAACATTTTGATTATCACCATTGTCATCAAGACCATCATTTTGAACGTAGATTTTCATTTTGTTACCTTCTTCGTCGACACCTTCCATAATATAACGAGCAGATAAGGCTTGTGGTTGTCCCTTAAAGTCATATCTGGTATCAACAAAGTAATCAACACCATCACCGGTGAATACTGTATTATTAGCGAAACAATTAAAACCATATTTTCCAACGGCAGCACCATCAACACCAGTAAAACCATCAAAACCTAAACCACCTGGAATAACATTAACAGAGAAAATATGTTTACTGTAATTTTTGGATTCATCTGGATATCTAGCAACTGGGTATGGTTTCTTAGTAGTGTTACTTTCATTCCACATGTAATGAACACGTCTACCTTCTTCAGTCTTTTCTAAAACACCAATGATATCAGCAGTTTGAAGCCATTCTAAATTTTCAATATCAGTAATAATGGTTGGAACAGTAATTGGAGTTTGATTTTTATCATATCCAAGAAGGTTGTCTTCAAAATGAAGATGACCAGCATTATTAGCATTATCAGTACCATTAACATAGTATCTAGCTGTAGATTCAATTCTTCCATCCTTGAATCTTTTAACAACAGCACTACTATCCTTGAAAATAAGTTCACCATTGAAGTATTCACCAGAGCAAGAACCTTCAACATAAATCATTTCAACATCACAAGTACTACCTTCAACTGAATAAGTTTTAGTTTCAATTAAATCAACAGTGAAAATTTCTTTTGTATATTTAGTGGTATCAACTTGTTCTGGTTGTTCTAATTGTTCTGGTTGTTTTGGTTGTTCTTCTAAATCATCGGATAATTCTGAGTCTTCTGGGACTTCTGTTTCTTCTGGTAATATAATTAATTGTGGTTCTTCTGAATCATCTGACTTTTCTGGATATGCTTCTTCAACGGTCCAGAATAAAATTTGAATACCTACATTCATTTCAATAGTCATAGTACCATGAAGTGGAGCAGTTTCAATCCATGCCCATTTTGGATTATCAGTGATAATTAATGGTTCGGTTCTAACATTTTCATTATCACCATTTTCATCAAGACCATCATTTTGAACGAAAATTTTCATTTTAGTACCATCTTCATCAACACCTTCCATGATATAACGAGCAGATAAGGCTTGTGGTTGTCCCTTAAAGTCATATCTGGTATCAACAAAGTAATCAACACCATTACCAGTGAATGCAGTAGAATTAGCATAACAGGTATAACCATACTTTCCAACGGCAGCACCATCAACACCAGTAAAACCATCAAAACCTAAACCACCTGGAATAACATTAACAGTAAAAATCTTTTTATTATAATTTTTGGATTCATCTGGATATCTAGCAACTGGGTATGGTTTCTTAGTAGTGTTACTTTCATTCCACATGTAATGAACACGTCTGCCTTCTTCAGTCTTTTCTAAAACACCAATGATATCAGCAGTTTGAAGCCATTCTAAATTTTCAATATCAGTAATAATGGTTGGAACAGTAATTGGAGTTTGATTTTTATCGTATCCAAGAAGGTTGTCTTCAAAATGAAGATGACCAGCATTATTAGCATTATCAGTACCATTAACATAGTATCTAGCAGCAGATTCAATTCTTCCATCATTGAATCTTTTAACAACTACACTACTATCTTTGAAAATAAGTTCACCATTGAAGTATTCACCAGAGCAAGAACCTTCAATATAGATCATTTCAACATCGCAAGTATAACCATTTACTGAATAAGTTTTAGTTTCAATTAAATCAACAGTGAAAATTTCTTTGGTATATTTATCAGTACTTACAGGTTCAGCTGAAATCAATCCTATAAGTGCTATGAAAGCAACTATAAACAATTGGAAAATTTTCATTTTTTAATTTTTATTATTTTTATTATTATTAAAATTATATATATATTACTATATTTATTTTTTTATTTATTTATTTATTTTTATATATTTAATTTTTATTTTTTTTTATAACTTTTTTCAATTAATTTTTGTAAACAGAAAAAAGTTTAATAGTTCATATATACAGATTAATAGATTAATAGAGAAAACTAATTCTATTTATACTTTTAGTATTTTTTCCGTTTTTTTTTTTTTTTTTTTTATTTATATTTTTCCTTCTTTATTTTTTTAGTAGTTCATCCATTTTTTTTTTTTTTTTAATTTAGATAATTAGTTAAATTTTTATTTTAATACTGATTAAAGTTTTAAACGTATATCTTTAATTAATTTTATTGAAGTTATTGACCAATAAAATTCTAGTATTAAATGTATTTAATTATTACATAATATTTCCATCAAAGAAAAAGTTACACAAAATAAAAAAAAAAGAATAATTTACATACACAAAAAGAATAAAAAAAGAAAATAAAATAAAAGATTAATGACTAACAAAAAAGAAAAGTAATTAAATATACAAATAAATATATAAATAAATATATAAATAAATATATAAATAAATATATAAATAGATATATGTATAAATAACAAAATAATTAATTAATTGAGTTAATAACTAAATAAATAAAAAAAAGGTAATAATAATAAACAATAAAAAGAAAATAAATAAAAAATAAGTGAATAAATAATAAATTAATAAATAATAAATATAAATAACAAATACTAAAGAGTAAAGAATAAAGAATAAATAGAAAATACTAAAGGGTTAAGAGTAAATAAGAGTAAATAGTAAAAAGTAAATAGTAAAGAATAATAAAAAATATTATTAAATAATGCTTAATAATTATTATTTAATTATATAACTTTTCATAAATACATTATTTAATTATTAAATTATATATATTAATAAACTTTTATTAAAACTTTTTTTTTGTTATAATAATTTATTTATTATATTATTTTAATTTTAATTATTTATTATTTCATTTTTATTATTTATTATTTTTAGGATGGATTTAACTATTTATTTTATATATATCTATTTATATATTTATATATCTATTTTTTTTTATTAATAGATATCTTTAATATAAATATAAAAATATTTTAAAATTATTTCCATAATGTAAAATGTAAATGAAAATGGGATATATAGAAATAGATATTAAGGTTACACCAACTAAATTTATTAAAGAAGTCGATCAGTATAAAGAATAGGGGGTTGGAGGGTGAATAAGTTTCCATTTAAAGATATCTGAAGATGTGTAATCCTAAATAAAATAAAAAAAAAATTTATACCAAATAGAATTGAAATACTTTTAATCATAACCAACCATAAATCATATTTCTGATATTGAAATAGAAGAAAATTAATAATATCTATATATTTTCTATTTATAATCTTATTTATATTAACTTTTTTTTTTTTTTTTGTATAATAATTCATTTTATTAAAAATGCATAAATGATAAACTTTGATTACATTATATTATATATATATATATATTTTTTTTTGAACACAATAAAATAAAGATAAATATTATATTAATATATATTTGTATATATTATGAATTCATTAACTATTTTTTAAATCCACAGTAAAGATGTATTGCATTGGAAAGATTAACAAACTTTTTTTTTACAATTCTTTTATTATTCAATTATTTATTATTTATTATTTATTATTTATTATTTAATATTTAATATTTAATATTTAATATTTATTATTTATTATTTATTATTTATTATTTATTATTTATTATTTATTATATATTATTTATTATTTATTATATATTATTTATTATTTATTATTTATTATTTATTATTTATTATTTATTATTTATTATTTATTATTTATTATTTATTATTTATTATTTATTATTTATTATTTATTATTTATTATTTATTATTTATTATTCAATTATTTATTATTTATTATTTATTATTTAATATTTATTATTTATTATTTATTATTTATTATTTTTTATTTATTATTTATTATTTATTATTTAATTATTTATTATTTATTATTTATTATTTATTATTTATTATTAATTATTTATTATTTATTATTTATTATTTATTATTTATTATTTATTATTAATTGTTATAATTTTTGGAAAATTTTAAATTTATAAATTCATAGGATACAAATTGTTACTTAAAATAGATTGTTATATGGCAATTGAGAATATAAAAAATTTTATATGAAATAATATAATTGCCATATATCAATTACTATTAATGAATTATTTATTATATATAAATTTAATATATTAGAAAAAAAAATTAATAACTTTTCCAGAAAAAATTTAATATCATTTTCTTTTTTCTTTTTTCTTTTTTTTTTTTTTTTTTTTTTTTATATATATATATAGGTATTAATATATATATATATTAATACCTCATAAATCATTTCTTGTTGAATATTTAACTTTTTCTTATAAATACATATAATATAAATAAATAATAGATATATATATTTCAATACCAATAAAAAAATAATTTATATGTAGCTTTTTATGTAACCAATATTTAAATATATATTAAAATTGTTGAATATACCTAAATATAATTTTCATTTTCTTTTATTTATTAGCCATGTTGGTCCAGTCGGTTAGGACGATACAGGTCACTGTAGAGGGCGGGGTTCGAATCCTCGGCATGGCACCAAATAATCGGATGAGGTTTCTATCCTGGGATATCATGAGACCACACGTGATGTCCATAAGGCTTTCCCTCAGATGATTATTTCACCCAACCCTGATACTACGCTTTGAATTGAAGCATAGACCTTGATGATTGTAAAATTTCCAATCGCCAATGATTACACCCACTAGGGAGGAGTTAATGGTTCCGTTCTGATGCTCGTGGTCATTAGAGATATATGTAGGAACGTTAGGAATGCATCTCCGGGCAGTGTGTAACGACGATTGAGAGCGGCGAAGCTGATACAGTATGCCAATAACTCATCACCTTACAGTTAATTAATAACTGTATGGCCATATGGGAGATGGGTACCCATATGTGCAAGTCTATGTTTTTCTTTTATTTATTAATATTTTCATTTTCATAAATATTGATTCGAAATAAAAATTCCTTTTAAACAGAAATCTTATAATCTTGGAGGTGGGATTCGTTACATATGGACTTTTTTCTGAATTTAATTATACACTTTATTTTTGAATATTACTTTTATCATTTCACATTAACTATTTTAAATATTTTTCTGTTCAAATTGAATAAATAATATTTATTTATTTTTTTTTTTATTATTATTTTTAATTCTGTGTTTTTTTTTTTTTAAAAAAAAAAAGACTTTAATATTATATTATATTTTATTTTTACTAATATTTTAATCTTTTATATAATATTTTTTTTTTTTTATTCAATCTGTACTTCATATTTAATATTCTACTATATTTTATTTTATTATTACTAGTATTATTAAGTATTATTACTATTTTTTTATTTATTAAAACAAATGATTAATCCATTTAATAAGTTTAAAAAAGAATATTCTATTTTTTTAATTCTTTAAAAAAAACTATTATATATATTAATAAATTCTATTCATTTTTAACATTAATATATAATATTTATATTAATTTTTATATCATGTGTTGATAAAAAGCACATGTTTATTATTTAATATGAATAGTGATAACAGAATTTTAATTTGAAAAAATAAAATTATTATTTCAAAAATAAAAATTATAAAAATGAAGGTGTCAGAGGAAGAAACAAACGAAATTTTCAATAAATTAAAAAGTAAAAAAGGAAATAACGTAATATTTAATTTATATATATATATATATATTTTAAAGAATATTAAATATTAAATAAAATAAATATATAATAAAAATCAATTCTTATTAAAATAA
>JACVTC010000070.1:742500-752500 GCA_016946835.1 Neocallimastix lanati (nom. inval.) | reverse complement strand
GGAACATATTCCATAATATTGTTGAAGTAAAAATTATTGAGTTCTTCAATGATATTCATTTTTCCCAATGTATATAATCACGTGAATTTAATGCATCATAATAAGTATTAGGAATATTTATGTTTATGGATGCAATATAGGATTTATTGGGATTCAGATTAGGATTAGGAATTTTAATTCTTTTATGATTATTAGTGGTTTAATGATTAATTAAATGTTTAATTGATAAGTCATGATTATTAATGTACTATAGTGATTTAAATTAGATTTTAATATATCGTGGGAATTATTTGAAGTTAAATAATTATAATTTAATAAATTACAATAATCCAATTTGTTATGGATTAATTTACTATTATAAAATCCATTGATATTAAAATTGTTATTATTATGTTCTGTATGTTTTAGATTTTCATTTATACAATTCAAATCTGTACTTGTACTATCATTGTTTTTCATTCAGCAATTTTTGCATTTTGTGTAATATTTGATTTTGTTGAAATAATATTCGACGAAATTATTGTGGATGTTGTGTTTGGTGTGTATATTTGATAGGGAAATGTTTTGCTGGTGAATCCTCAAAGCGTACAGTGGTCGATACCTGGCGTATTTTTTGATTTTCAAAATCCATCACAATGTATGAATTTGAAGTTTCCTGGTATCCTCGGAAGATCCCCTTTTTTTTTTTTTTTTTTTTTTTTGACTTGGGGTCCATTTTATTTATATTATTATTATTTTCAATAAAATAATTTGCAATACAACCAAACATTCTAATATGATTAATATTTATTTACCTTTTTGTTGAAAATTTCATTTGGGATTTTATTATTGATTCCGGAGTATTGGGGTGATTATAATAGGTAATTTGCATAAATTACCGCACAATCCCAAAAATTTTGACTAAGTTTGCTCTAATACCGTAGTGTTTTTTTTATCACAAGATATAACTGTTTGTTTAAATCTCTCAACAAGACCATTATCCATTATTTTTAGGGTTGTATGGAGGAGAATAAAATTTTTTGTTATACCATTTTCACAACAAAATTTTATCAATTTTTTTATTTTGGTATTCACATCCCTGATCTGATTTGAAATATTTTATTTTATTATTATCAAATAGGTTATTTTAAGCACTTCAATATGTCTAAAATTAAATCGATGGCCTCCGTTTTTACTTTTTCATATTGAATGAATATCCATCCTTTTCTTGTTGCTTCATCAATAAACCTTAAAATAAACCTGTATCCATTTATGGATTCATTCAAAGGACCAATAATATCAGAGTGTATAATTTCTAATCTTCTAGTGGATTTTTCAACAGTTGTATTATGTGGTTTTCTCTTCATCTTTAACTATATTATATTACAATCTATACCTACTGGTTCTTTAATATGGTATAAGGCCAAATATTTTTCTAGATTTTGATGATAAAACAGCAGATGACGTTGTAAGATATAGAAAAAAATTAGCAGATTTATATAAGGACAACCCGGAATCTGAAGCTCATTTATGCTTTATGGAAGAATGTGACAATAATCATTTCTTCTGTCACAATTGTCATGATTTCGTTATGACCTGTATATTATGCCGTTGGTTATACAGACTCTAAGATTGACGAGGTTTTCCTAACCTTCTATGCCAAATTTGCTGGCATGCTTCATCTAATTTTCTGGACTGAGTTAATCATATTTGTTTCATTGTGGAAACACAATTCAGAAGCAATGAAGATTTGATTATTATTGTTTTCAGTAAAAACACTGATAGTTTTATTTCTATTATTAATATTTATAGGGTAACCCAATTTTTGAATTATGATGTAATAGCCCTGATATTGTTTTGTATTAATTTTATACTGCTTAATATATTTTTATTTTTACCGTTGGTGTATATAATAAAAATAGATAATTTAATAGGATGATTATTTATTTTGAGATAGCATTCACCATATCCTTCAATTTCACACAAGGTGCCACTGGCACAATATAACGTATTTTTTTCTTGTTTAAAAATTAGATAATATATTAATATATATGTTCTTGATGCGCCTGAATCGTTAAGCCAATATATTAATGAATTATTTTTCATTTGGTTATTATTTTGATTTGTGTCCTTGTCGATATAATTAATATTATATTCTTTTTGGGGGTAGTTTTACTTGAGATGTGTTGTTCTGATTGAAAGTTAAATGATTGTCATCATTTTAATATTTAATAGGTTCTTCATTATATGATGTGTAAATGTAAACATCCAATTATCCTTTCAGTAAGTGGTTTTATATCGTCATAGTTAATATTATCGTCCATGTTTCCATTATTCATTGTGTTATCTATATTACCAATAAAATTTATGTTTGTTCTGTTTGTTAGAAATAAGAAAATAGTTATATTTTTCTATTTTTAAGATGTTTTTTATTGGTTAATAAATTAAATCGATACTTCTCTGTATTATGGCTATGTTTCTTTCAAATATGGTAGTATAATTTATTTTTTGTTTTTATTATTATTTTTATTTGGCTTAAATCTTCCATTTCCATTAAATTTGTTTTTGCTATATTCTTTATAATAATTATTTTTCTAATATGATTTATAGTTGTTTTTTCGTTTATTGGATAATTGTTGATTAAATTATTATTATTATTATTATTATTATTATTATTATTATTATTATTATTATTATTATTATTATTATTATTATTATTATTATTATTATTATTATTATTATTATTATTATTATTATTATTATTATTATTATTATTATTATTATTATTATTATTATTATTATTATTATTATTATTATTATTGTTGTTGTTGTTGTTGTTGTTGTTGTTGTTGTTGTTGTTGTTATTGTTGTGCCAATCTTCTAAATATGATTTCGTGTCTATCTTTGATTTTAAATTATTGTAATAATCTTCTGCTTATGTCCTTTCATCAACATTAACAATATCTTTATATTTGGGTGGAAATATATTATATATATATATATATTTTATTTTTTCTTTATTTGATAATATTAACATTAGTTTTCTTCATATTATTAAAAAATATCAAACATTTTATCCAATGTCTTTATTTACTCAAATTTGTTATTTGATTTAAAAGAGTTTAATTCTTTAATCCAAAAAAGCTGTATCCTGCCTGTTGGTCACAATAAGAATTTTTTTTTTTTTTTTTTAATTTTCTTATCATGTCAGAAGCTGTTTCAGAGTATTCAAATTCATTGAATACATTTTCGTGAACATTTTTTATTATCATTAGTTTTAGTTCACCATCAATCTTTTCAGCCTCGATAATTTTCTCTATATTACTATTGTTTTTATTATTATTTTTAAAATTCTTTGATTATATCTTTAATTATAAGGTCATATAATCCTGCATTTTTTTTTTTTTTTTTTGCAGTTAGTTCGATAATTTTGAACCGATATCTAAAATTTTTGGTTCCCAACAATTTTTGCTGGTCATTCAGTTTTAAATCAAGTTTCTCTTTGATCTCACTGAAATAATGTACATTAGTATTCATATTTATCAATATATATATATATATATATTTTTTATTTATATTTATTTATTATATATTATTATATTTATATATATTTTTTATTTTAGAATATTGAGACCTTTAATCTGTTAAAAACGTTAAGAACAACTTTGATTTAAAAAATATTTTCATGTGTTTTTATACTAATACATAAAACTAAATTACATTATTCTATGTTTACTTATTTATTACATAATAATAATAATAATAATAATAATAATAATAATAATATTATTATTATTATTATTATTATTATTATTATTACAAAATAGCTTTTCCTTAATATATAATTCAATAAAATAGAAATAAAAATTATAAAATAAATATAAAATTTGAAATATTATATAGAATTATTAAAAAGTTAATAATACCCCTTTTATAACTAATTGATATTTATGAAAATTTATATAAAGAAAAAAAAATTAAAAAAAATAAACTCTTTTTTATATTGCAAAATTTTTAATTATTGATGTGCTTTTAGTTTTATTAATAAAAAAATTAAAATAAAATATAAATATATTACTCTCTAACATAAATTTTAAGTTTGAATCCTATACTCAATCTATATTATCTTCAATAAAACGATTTATTGTTTATTTAATCCAATACTTGCTATATATATAATAAAATATATTATTTAAATTATATATTTTATTATAAAAATATATAATCTTAATATTAAAATAATTATTGATATATAATGTAGCCTATATAAAAATTATAAATTTTAATTTATTTTTAAACTTTTATTTATTTTTAATGAAATATTTTTATTTAATTCATAGAAAAAAAATAAAAATTAAAAGCTTTAATTTTCTTTTTCTATTTTTTTTTTTAAGATACAAAGACCTAATTTATTTATTTTTAATGAAATATTTTTATTTAATTCATAGAATAAAAATAAAAATTAAAAGCTTTAATTTTCTTTTTCTAATTTTTTTTTTTTTAAAATATAAAGACCAGAAACATCTTTTTAAACTATTATTTCTTTATTCCTTGTCGTATTCACAATAACTAATTCATATAACTTTACATAATGTATACTATACATCTACTTTATTACAATATGTCAAAAATATTATGTTAAGAAACACTCAAATAAGTTATAATAAACACAATAATAAATATATATGGATTAGTAGTTTTTAGAAAAATATTTTTTTATAACAGTATAAATTATTTTTATTCTCTTTTTGTATAAGATATTGTTTTTTTATAAAATAATAATTCCATGATTTTTATACTTTTTATTTTGAATATTAATACAAGTAATTGGTCATTATTTATATTAAAGATAGATTAATTAAATTAATCATTATTTTGACATTCCCCCAAAAATCTAGCTTCAAAAAAAAACTTTTTAAAAGATAAAAAAAATGAAGATAGATTTTAATATAATTAATTAATTATTTTCGTTAATAAGGTATTTCTAAATTTGTCCATTAAAGAGTTATTTAAGTATTTTGTAAAACCATCAGCAAGGTTGTCCTTTGATTTTATGTATTTTAATTTTATAATTTTCTTATTTACTAAATCCCTAATATGATGATACCTAATGTCAATGTGTTTTGATTTCGGATTTATTGATTGATTTTCACTATTATATATTGTTGCTTTATTGTCTACGAAAATTGTTATTTCTTTGATATTTATGTTTAATTCGTTTAATAAATTTTTGTACCATAATGAATGTTTTGCGCATTCACTTAAGCTATAATATTCAGCTTCTGTAGTTGAGGTGGAGACACAGTGCTGTAATTTGGAATACCAACTTGTTGGAGTGTCCCCCATTAACATGAGAAATCCAGAAGTTGATTTTCTTGTATTTGGATCGCCAGCAAAATCGGCATCTACAAATATTTTTAATTTCATTCCCTTTTCTATTTTGATTCCATAATTTTTTGTATATTTGAGATATCTAAAAATTTTTAAAACATTCATCCAATCTTCTAAGTTGGGATCTGTTGATTTTCTTGAAGCTCTGCTAACAGCAAAAAGAATATCAGGACGGGTACAGATAGCTAAATATAGTAAACTTCCTATTGCACTTCGGTAAATTCTACAGTGCGAGATTGGATGATTTTATTATTGATAACATCAAGAATTTTGTAAGTGGAAGGATGATCGCAATATCCAAGAAAAATACCAGGATGTGAATTATTGTCAAATTTTGATCTTAGTTCCTTTGGCACATAGAAATAGACTCTACATCCGAATACTCTAAATGTATTGTAATCTACAGGCTTATTATAAAATACTTCAAATGGAATTTTGTTTTGAATGCCTTGATGGGGAAGTCGATTATGAATATAGTTTGCAGTATCAACAGCAAACTCCCAAAAATCATGACTGAGTTTAGCGTCGTTAAGAAGTGATTTTGAAGAAGCAATGAGTATACCATTAAATCTTTCAGCCCTTCCATTTTGAGAAGGGTTATAAGGAACTGAAAACTGATGATGGATTCCATTTTCTTCACAGAAAATTTGAAATTTACTATTTTGAAATTCCTTCCCATTATCAGACCGAATTGCTTTGATATTTATATTTAATGAATTATAAATTTTATTATACCAAATGATAAATTTGTTAAATACATCATTTTTATTTTCAGTGAAGATGACCCATCCATATCTAGAGTAGTCATCTAAAATTGTAAGGAAATACTTATTGTTATTTATTGAAGGATTAACAGGTCCTACAAGATCTAGATGTATTAATTCTAAAATTTGTTTAGTCTTATTGGTAGATGGTTTAAATGACTTATTTTTTAATTTGGAATTAATACATACTGGGCATTTTAATTTTAGATTGATATTACTTAATTTATTTTTTATTTTAGAAATATCATAATGACCTAGGCGTCTATGCCAAAGGTCTATTACTTGTTGGTTATTTGATTCTGTATAATTGATTTCGTTATGTTTTGTTGAATTTAAATTTGTTTGGTGTTTGGAAGTGAAAATTTGATATGTATTTTTATCATTAGATAAAGATTTATAAATTCTATTTCCATTATTATCATAAATTAATGCTTGTGGGGAGTTGTCATAATTATTGAATATTACTTTATAATTTTGAGAAATTAATTGATTGATTGAAATTAAGTTTCTCTTAATATATCTTGAATAATAAACATTTTTTAAAATGAATTTGTTGTTGTTAATGAATCCTACAAATTCGCCACAAAATTCAGATAATACTTCTTTACCATTCGCTAGTAAAATTTTTGTTTTACATTTTTTAATGTTAGTAAGAAATTTTATGTCATTAATAGTACTGATTGATGCACCTGAATCTAAAATCTAAACTATGAAGTTATTATTATGTATATTACTATTTTCGTGATTTTTATTATTTATTCTTTCTAAACAATTAATTTCGATTGCATTGTCAGAGTTATAATCTTTAGAAAAATCTTCTAAGTAATCGTCTTTATAGTTGTTGTAATTGCTTATTGAATATAAATGCTTGTTATTAATTTTACTTTTATTATATTTTTTGTTCAATTTTCTTCGAATTTTCATTGATTTATTTTCATTGTTTTGATTCAAGAGCTTATTTCTTTTATATTTATAACATTCCTTTTTGTAGTGGCCGTATTTTCCACATAAGAAACATTTTCCATTTTTTCTTCCTCTTATTTTTAAATGCTTATTATTTTGTTTATTTTTATTTTCAGTTTGTAAATTAAAAATATTTTTTGCGTTTTCTTCTTGAAGTTTTCTTTCCTTGATGTTCGAGAAAAGAATATCTGGTATTATTCTTTTTACGTAATTGCAACATTTTATCCATTCATTATTGTACTGGAAAACATTTATCCACCTTAGATTTTCAGGTAAGGCTCTATTCAGAATCCCTACCTTTACACTATCACTCATGTCTGTATCGATGATTTCCAATTCATCGATCATATTTTGAAGTGTTGCAAGGAAGATATGTATGTCATCATCTGTGGTAAATTTCAATCTGTTTAATTTATTTCGTAATAGCATTTTTTGATGCTCTTCTCCTAAAGTAAAGGAATCTTGAAGGAAGTTCCACATTTCGAAGGCGGTCTTACTATGGCTTTTTATTATTTCTTTCGTTTTCTTTCCCAGGCTATTATTAATTATCCATTTGACCATGATGTCATTCTTGATATCTGTTTGGGTTGTCCCAATATCGTAAACAAGAGAATTATTAAATTTATCTTTAATGTACTTATCTAAATCTTCTTTAATATCCTTCTTTCTCAATTTTTTTACTTTTGGTAAACTAACGTATTCATCTAGATTATTGATGATTAAGAGGTCCAATACGTTAGTTTTCCAATTTTGGAAGTTTTCAACCGTTAATTCGGTAACATGATTGAAATTCTCGGAGTAATTGAAAGAGATTCCTTTAGCGAAGAAATTACTTTCTGATTCGGGAATTTCGTTGATTTGGTTTCTAGAGTTACTTCTTGAATTGTTTCTGCTCATTTTCTATTTTTTTATTTTTACCTTCTTGTTTTAATTAAAAGTATTTATGTTTTATTATTTTCTTAATTTATTTTTTATTGCTTTTCTTTAATTTGTCTTTTATATATTTTTTATTTCTTTAGTTAGATTTTATTTTATTAAATTAAATAATGTAAATTGTAATTAATTTTGATTGGTTCTATTTTTAGTGACAATTTATTATTAATCTATTTATATAGATTTTTTAATGATTAATATTTAAAAAATTTAATTTAAAGATATTAATATACATTTTTTTTTAATATTGAGGGAGGAATTAGTATAATTTTATTATTACTGAGACCTATCATTTTGATTCTTTTATTAAATAATGTGAGTGTGATTATGTTACTATTCCTTTTTTAATTAAGAATAAATTATTTTTATTAATGTTTATTACAAAGTATTGTATATATTTATATTACGAACAATAGTATAAAGAGATTAATTTATTTATATTAAGTGTATTTAAAAATTTTTGCTATTGTTGTGAAAATGATTATATCATTAATTGTTCATATTTAATATATTATTGTAATTTCATTTTAATTAAAATCTTTATTTTAATTATTTATTATATAATTGAATTTTTTATTATATTTTCCCCAGCTTATATAGCATAGCTGACATGTTATGTTCTTTTATTCTCAGCTTATATAGCATAGCTGACATGTTATGTTCTTTTATTCTCAGCTTATATAGCATAGCTGACATGTTATGTTCTTTTATTCTCAGCTTATATAGCATAGCTGACATGTTATGTTCTTTTATTCTCAGCTTATACAATATAGCTGATTTTTTGCTTCATTCTCAGCTTATATTCAATAGCTGATCTTTTGTTTATTTTCAAATTCAATTATATTGATATTGAACTTCTTTGTACAATTATTTTAAATATTAAAGATTCCACTTTTATTTTAGTTTTATAATTTATAAATATTTATATATATATAAATAATTAAAAATTAATATTTAATAATAAATATATAAATTTCAAATTTATTTAATGTTAAATTTTTATTTTAAAAAAAATACTTAGCTTTTATATGGATTAATCGGTTGAGATTGAGACTCTTAATCTGTCAAAAATATTATGTTAAGAAACACTCAAATAAGTTATAATAAACACAATAATAAATATATATGGATTAGTAGTTTTTAGAAAAATATTTTTTTATAACAGTATAAATTATTTTTATTCTCTTTTTGTATAAGATATTGTTTTTTTATAAAATAATAATTCCATGATTTTTATACTTTTTATTTTGAATATTAATACAAGTAATTGGTCATTATTTATATTAAAGATAGATTAATTAAATTAATCATTATTTTGACACAATATTAATACATTATAATAAATGTATTACATAATAATTATATTCATAATACATTAATTCAGTTATTTATAAAAACTAATCCTTAACAGAATTTTAAAATATTATTAATGAGTATATATATTAATTATTAATTATTTAATTATCTAATTATTTATAATAATAAATTCTGAATTGAATACTTGTTATATCAAAATTAGATAATAAAAAATTGATGAAAAAAAAAAAAAAAAGTAATAATAATATATATTACCTATCACTATAATTCAACAATTAAAAATAAAATAAACACTTTTTTTTTTTTTTTTTTTTTTTTTTTGTCAATTATTTCAAAAATCATTTGGTTCAACCACTCTTTCTAATGTTAATTTAAATGATATTTTTAAAAATATTTCATATTCTTTCACAACACACACTTATAATTTGTGTATTATTTTATTTTTTTTTTAATATTTTTTTTTATTGCTGTTGCTGTTTTTATTGCTTTATTCTGAAATAAACTATATTAAAATATTTTAATATGTTTATAAAGAAATACAATACAAGAAAAAAAATTATAAAATTATTAATTTAAATAATCATAAAGAACTAATATATTAAAAGTTAAAAGGATAATAAAATAAAAAAAAAAAATATTAATAATAAAAGTTT
>JACVTC010000070.1:730000-740000 GCA_016946835.1 Neocallimastix lanati (nom. inval.) | reverse complement strand
TGACATTAAAATTTTTAATTTATTTTGAACTTTTTGTTAAAATTAAAATTTGAAAAAGAATTATAAAAATTAAAACAATAGCTGATAAAATAAAATATGTTAGAGTTTCATCTAGGGTTTCTAACATTCTAATAATTATATATTTTATAATTAGAATGTTTATAACTTAATTTCTATGTATTATTAAACCTATTAAAACTAAATAAAAATAAATTATTATTAATTTTATTATAGTTTATAATTCATATTTATTTTAAGAAGTTTACAAATATTTATATTTGTATATATATATATATATATTTTAATTTAAAATAATTATTTTAATAGATTTATTAACGATAAAAAAATTTAAAGTGTAACAGTGTAATGTCTATTATTTATATTGATAAATTTATAAAACAAAGTTAATAAATAATTAATTAAATGTATACTATTTAATTAAGGTTTCTGTCCTGGGATAATAAGTTATCACCTTAATATTTGAATAAGGCTTTCTTTGGATTGAATACCAACTATTTGGAAGTAAGTACTAAGTTCGAAAAGGAATAAATATGCCTAATTGAACTTTAATTTAATAAAAGTTACACCACCAAATTTAGTGAAACCTTAATAATAGATGACCATAACATTTTTTTTTTTTTTTTATTTTATAATATTTAAAATTTAAAAAAAAAAAAAAAAATAGATATCTATAAATAAATATATATATAAATATATATTCTAATTATTATTCTTTATGATTAGCTAATATATATTTAATTTTGTGATCACCAAATCTATAATCTAGAACATTTTTGAATTTTTTGAATACTCTCTACAATAATTTTATTTTTATTGACATAAATCCAAAATTTAATAAAATTTTAATTAATTCAATAGTAACATGATATTACTTCTAAGGAGAGTTTCGGAGAGTTACATTTCAGAAAATGTGGCTTTTTAAATTAATAAATAAATTAAATAAATAAATAATGTTAAATTAGGATTAACGATTCATTTTATTTTTTTTATATTTATTTAAAAATATATATATATATATATTCTTGAAATGATGATGTAAACTTTCATATTTTTAAAATTTCCTTCTTATCGATTAAAATAATGAAAGATTTAAATTTATTTAAAATTTTATATTCAGTACCTCAATATACTTTAGAATTATCTTTTTTTTTTTTTTTTTTTTTTTTTTTTTTTTTTAATGAAAAATATTTTTAATAAAACATTTTTAAGAAAATGTTTTTATTATTTTTTATATATTAGAAAATAAAATATTTATATAATTATTTATTATTTTATATCAAATTATTTATTATTCCTATCTAATTATTAATTATTTATATTTAATTATTTATTATTAATTTTTATTATATCAATATAATTATTTGAAGGTTTTTAAAACATTTTATTTTGTTAATAATTAACACAAATTTTATTTATTTATTTCAAAAACTAATTATAATCTACTTATTTATTTATTGATATAATTGTATTAAAAAATTAAAAAATTATGGCGCGAATTACATTAGCATATACGCCATATTACAATATGAAACTATCAGATATCGGATATGTACCAATACATCCTATTTGTAGCTATTCCATTTACTTTTTTTTTTTATAAATAATAAAGTTTTTTTTTATTGTTTTAAAATTTTATTATTAAATAGTGTATGTATTTATATATAATATTAATAATTATAGTTTTTAAAATTATTTAATAAAAGTAATAAAATAATAAGTTGTCAACAATAAATAAATAAATAAATAAATATAAAGATTAAATGTTATTATTTTAAATATATAAGCATATTTAATATTAAAATAAAATAATGAATAATTCTCTCTTTAAATTATATATAAAAAAATATTTAATTATACTGTTTTATATATAGTAGTGGTATAGCAGTAAAATATATATATATCTATTTTTTTTTTTAAAACAATAACTTTTTATTTTTAACCATTTAATTGAAATTAAATGAAATCCTTAATAAATTTTTTTTTTTTTTTTTTGTTTTTTTTGTTTTTTTTTGTTTTTTTTTCTTTTAATATATTTAATTAAGAGAATTAAATTAAAAAATTTTTGAATAACAATATCAAAATGGAATATTCTCTGACAGCATATTATGAATTAAGAGTTAATTTTAATTTTAATTCTATTTTATTTTATTGTATTTTATTTTATTATAAAATAAAAATATATATAAATAAAAAATATTTTATATATAAATATATTTATAAATAAAAAATATTATATATATATAAATATATATTGTATATAAATATATATAAATAATGACAGCTTATTTATTTATAGTTTAATTATAATAATAATAATAATAATAATAATAATATTTTTTTTTTATTGTTAAAAACATATAAAAAAATTTTTTTTTTTTTTGAATCATTTATTAAAAAATAAAATTCTTTTTCCATCGATAATTCTATTGATTGCTCCTTTTTTTTTTTTTTTTTTTTGTTTTTAATATAAAGTTATTACTAATAGAAATTCTATAGAGTAATAGAAATTTTATATGTTTAAATATATCTATTTTAAACATATATAAATATTGGAAAAAATGTCAAAAAAAAAAATTTTTTTAAAAAATAAAAAATTAAATACCAAAAAAAAAAAAATATAAAAAAAATAAAAAAATAATATTTATAAAAATATTATATATATATATATAAAAAAGAATTATAATTAATAATAAATATTGTTTAATATTTTTTATTATAAAAAGAAACATATTTTATAAATTATTTTTTAAATAAAATTAGCAAAATGTTTTCTATTAAGAAGTCTTTATCATTAATTGTTGCTGCTTTAGCTTCAATTCAAGTTGTATCTGCTGAATACAAAAATTATGAAGAATGTATTAAACCAGGTGATTTTGCTTTAACTTTTGATGATGGACCAGCCAGTGAATATACTGAAATGGTTCTTGATATCCTTAAGAAGGAAAATGTTAAAGCTACCTTCTTTATTAACGGTAAAAACTGTATGGATGTTGCTAATGATCCAGAAGCGCAAGTAAGTTAAACTATTAAATAATTTAATGTATAGTAAAAACAAAATATCATTATATCATATATATATATATTGATAAATTATTTATTTTATTCATTTTTTTTTTCATTAAAACTAATTCTATATAAACTTTTTCTATCGCGATGATAAAATAATACTTATTATATTCATATAATTTTAATTATAACAGAGACTTATTAAAAGAGAAGTTGATGAAGGTCACGTTATTGCTAGTCACACATACACTCATCCAGAAACTGGAATTACCACTTTAACTGATGAACAATTAACTTCAGAATTAAAAACTTTAAATGATCTTGTTTTTGATCTTACTGGTCTTAAATTAGCCTTCTTCAGACCACCTTTAGGTGAATTCAATGAAGCTAACAAACGTGTCATTGAAGAATTAGGATTTACTGCCAATGTTCTCTGGAATTTAGATTCAAACGATTGGAAAAAAGGTGATAATGCTACCGCTAACTATTTCAAATATTTAGATAAAGCTGACCCATCTAGTAATAGTTTCATTGCTTTAAATCATGATATTCAAAAAGTTACAGCCACTTCCAACTTACAAATTATGATTCCAATTATTAGAGATCTTGGTTACAATTTTGTTACTGTTGATGAATGTCTTGGTATGTCAGCTTATCAAAATGTTAACAGTTTAGAAAATAAGGGAGCAGCTGTTAATGCTACAGCTACTAACACTATAGTACCAGCTAATGTTACTTCTTCAACTCCAACTTCTATTGTCAGAAGTGATGATAGATCAAACTTAAAAAGTGGAGCTGAAACTCTTTCTTATTCTCTTTTATCCCTTATTATTTTAGCTTTTATTACTCTTTTCAACTTTAATTAATTAAAAATTATAATTTAAAAAAAAAATTAAAATTTTTAATTTCAAAATAAAACAACAACAACAACTAAAAAAAATTATATCCATAATAGAAAGTAAATAAAACTAATTATATCAGTAATAATAATAATAATAATAATAATACTTATTAAATTAATAGAATAATTAAAAAAAAAAAAAAAAAAAGAAAAGAAAAACAAATATGTTTCATAATTTATTTTTTATACATTATTAAAACTAAATAAAAATTAATTATTATATTATTTAATAAAATTTAGTTTATAATTATAAACAAGTTTCAAAAAGAAAAAAAAATATTATATATAAATAAAATAATAATAATAAAATATCTACATATTATTATTATGTATTCATATATATATTTGTATAATTTAAAAAAAAAAATAATATATAAATAATATATAAATATATATTTTATATATTGAAATAATCATAATTATTTTATAAATTATTAAAAATATATTACCTTATTAATATTAAATAAGAAAAAAAATTAAATTATAATAAAAAATTAATATTAAATAAAAACACTAATGAAAAAGTTTAATATTAAAAACTATTATTATTTAAAATTATATATTGATAAATTATATATATAAAAATTTAGTGTTATAACAACATCACCTGTTGAGGTTTGGAGAAGCCCCAACAATTTGAGATCTGTCTATCTATTTTTTTTTTTTTTTCAATCAAATATTTATTATTTTAAAAAATAAAATATATTATTTAATATTTAATATTTAATATTTAATATTTAATATTTAATATTTTATTGTTTTCTCCTATTTTTTAGTTCATTCCATTTATTATTAAATGTGTTTTTATTTTTTATTTTTTATTTTTTATTTTTTATTTTTTATTTTTTTTTAATCTATCATAATATCAAATAAAAATAAAAAAAAAATAAAAAATTAATTAATAAACTTTTTATTATATCTTTTAATTATTAATTTATTTCTTAACATATAACAAAATTTGTACTACTATCTAGCAAGTACTTAATATAGAAGATAAATTGTATTCGTAGTTGTTCCCTTTGGAAAGTTCTGATAGGCCAACGCTTCCTATATCATCACATGGAATAACTTTATTTATATATGATCTAGATAGATTTAATTTATAACTTTAATAAAAAGAAAAAAAAAATAAAATTTTGACATTTTATAAAATAAATACAAAATAAAATAAAATAGTTGAATATAGATATAAAGAACAGATTGAATAAAATAAAATAAAATAAAATAAAATAAAATAAAATAAAATAAAATAAAATAAAATAAAATAAATAGTAGAATATAAATATAAAGTACAGATTGAATAAAATAAAATAAAATAAAATAAAATAAAATAAAATAAAATAAAATAAATAGTAGAATATAAATATAAAGTACAGATTGAATAAAATAAAATAAAATAAAATAAAATAAAATAAAATAAAATAAATAGTAGAATATAAATATAAAGTACAGATTGAATAAAATAAAATAAAATAAAATAAAATAAAATAAAATAAAATAAAATAAAATAAAATAAAATAAAATAAAATAAAATAAAATAAAATAAAATAAAATAAAATAAAATAAAATAAAATAAAATAAAATAAAATAAAATAAAATAAAATAAAATAAAATAAAATAAATAAAATAAAATAAAATAAAATAAAATAAAATAAAATAAAATAAAATAAAATAAAATAAAATAAAATAAAATAAAATAAAATAAAATAAAATAAAATAAAATAAAATAAATAAATAAAATAAAATAAAATAAAATAAAATAAAATAAAATAAAATAAAATAAAATAAAATAAATAAATAAAATAAAATAAAATAAAATAAAATAAAATAAAATAAAATAAAATAAAATAAATAAAATAAAATAAATAGTAGAATATAAATATAAAGTACAGATTGAATAAAATAAAATAAAATAAAATAAAATAAAATAAAATAAAATAAAATAAAATAAAATAAAATAAAATAAAATAAAATAAAATAAAATAAAATAAAATAAAATAAAATAAAATAAAATAAATAGTGAATATATAAGAGTAAAGTATTAATAAAAATAAAATTAAATAAAATAAATAGTTGAAATATAAATATAAAATACAGATTGAATTTAAAATAAATAGTAGAATAAATAAGTTTAGAAGAGTTTTATTTATTATTTTATACAATAGATTGAGATTGATTTTGGATAGTAAAAGAAGTCTAGTCTAGTCTATTATATAATTTTATACTTTTTTTTTTGACAGTTAATACTCTATTATTAAAAAAATATTTATTATATGAAAATAATGACAACTTATTTTTTGACAGTTAATACTCTATTATTAATAAAATATTTATTATATGAACATAATGACAACTTATATAATAAAAAAGTCTATAAAAAGAAAAAATGATAGCTTTATTAATGAAGTAGAGTTTAATTTTTTATAATAATTTTTCATTTTATTATATAACTATATAAAAATTTAAAGAATTTTCTTTTTTTTTTATTAAAAAATTAATATAAACAAAGTTAAAAAAAAAAAAAAAAAAAAAAAAAAAAAAAAAAAGATTTCTATTGTTTTTTAAAAATAATAGAAATCTTTTTTTTTTTTCTTTTTTATTCATATATATATAGACATATACACATATGCTATTTTATTTTATTAATCATGCAGCATTTATTGTATATATAACATATAAAATAATTAAAGAAAAAAATATATATATATTTAAATATATAATATTTTTTCAGTGTAATATTTTAAAATTTGGGAACATATATTTAATTTAATTTATATAAATTTATTTAAATTTTTAAATTTTTTTTTTTTAAAAAATTTTTTTTTTAAAAAGTTGACATTTCCATATAAAAAAAAAATTAATTAATTATATATATTATATATTATATATTATATCTATATTCATAAAATATTGATACAATTTCTATTATAGAATATGGTGATTCATGTCATATAACTTTTATTATTATTAAAGAAACATATACATTTACATTATACATAATTATCATATGATTTATTCTATGCCACTAACACATATGCTAGCTCATATATTTATTATACATTTATACATTATATTTATTTATTATATTATTAATATTTTTTATATTTATATAATATTAAACTTATTTTAACTTTATTTCTAACAAATATTGATATATATACTAATATTTAATATATAATAAAATATTTTATTTTGAAATGGAGGCATTTAATAATTAATTTTATGGGATTTTTTTAGGGAAGATCAGCCCTAACTCTCTCTTTTTTTTTTTTTATATAACTTTTATATTATTATTATATTATTATATTATTCTATTTTTAAGTTCTTTTGAAATTAATTTATTTAATTACCTTTAACTAAAACAAATTAACATTTTCTTTTTTTTTTTTATTTGTTAAACTTTAAAGTTTACACTTTAGATAGTTATTCAATTTAATCGGTACTAATTTTATTTTGATATATCTTTTATGGGGATCATGCATTTCGCAATGTGGCGTATAAAATTTTAAAATAAAGCCATACATTTATAAGATATTCTATATAATCATAAATAAATATATAAGTAATTATTATTTCAAAAGAAATAATATTATATTTTTACAATTAAATATTAAATAACTATTTCAAAAGAAATAATAATATATTTTTACAATTAAATATTATTAAATAACTATTTCAAAAGAAATAATAATATATTCTTTTAAAAAAGAATTAGAAAAAATTATTTTTATAATTGAATATTAATAAATTATATATATAAAAAAAGAGCATTTATTATTAATTTAATTATTATTAATTTAATTATTATTTATTTAATTATTATTTATTTAATTATTCAAAAACTCAATCCACATATGTCTCTCTATGAAATTATTTTGTCTTTAAATATTATAAATATGGTTGATGTGGCCTTAAGAAACTGATTTAAATCTTCAAATTCCTCTGTTTCCTCTACTGTTATCAAATAATAAGAAAGGGCTAAATATATTGCTTCTTCCTTTTAAAGATCAATAAGTTCGTTGGGCTGAACATTATAGGATATTTAGCTTCAGATATTATTGGTCATAATTTAAATAGTGATTACTGGACTGCTGCTTTTAGAAATTGTTGGGGATACTCTCTGTCATGGAATTAAAAAAAAAAAAAAAAAAAAAAAAAAAAATATTAATGATACTATAACTAATACTAATCCTTACAGAAATTAAGAGATGTTGTTTTTTATTGATGAAGAAGAATGAAGCTCCAGGCCCTTAATGGTATTTCCATTGAAATTTTTTTTTTTTTTTATTTTTTTTTTTACAAAGTAATGTTTTGTGATAATAAAACTAGAGGTAAATTGTCTTCTGAATTTTTATTATAATAAAATTTAAAATAGTTCCTTACCTAAGAAATGAAATATCGCTTCTATTGTTTCCATTCCTAAAAAAAAAAAAAAAAAAAAAAAAAAAAAGGTAACCTTTCTAATTACAATAATTATTGCAGAAAGAAATTTCATTAAGCAATGAAAGTTTTAAAAGGTTATTTCCAAGATAATAACTAATAGAATTGATAGAATTTCTAAATGTGAAATTGAAAATAAATTGATCTGAACTGAATAATTTGGTTTTTGTAAACCTTGATGAAGGTAGTCGTCTCTATATTTCTTATCAGAGAAGTCTATCGGAAGTTATGAATTGGAGATGCACTACTCCGAGAAAAATTACTAGAAGATTCTCAGCAATAATATGCATTTCAGAGTGCCAATGTTGAATACTCAGTAGGGGCTGTCCAGCAGGAATATTTCTGTCTACATAGATATGTTGTGACTATCTCAAAATTACCAAAAAAAGTGGTTATTACCTTGGAAAAAAAAAATAATCATATGTAAAAAAGTATTAAAATTAATTAATATGATTTTGATTTTAAAAAAATTTTTTTATGTAGTTTTTTTTATTAAATAGTTATTTATTAATTATGTTATATTAATGACTTAAAACTGAAATACCTTTTCAACAATTATAATAGATAATGTAATTATTTAAGTTAATAAGTTTTAATAATTATGATTTTAAATTTTTTTTTAATTATAAATATTCATTATATAAATGTTTAAAATTATAAAAAAAATATATATATATATATTTAATATATTTTCTTTTATATTTAAAAGATATAAAGTCGAACTAAGAAGAAAATTTAATTAATGAGTTTACACTAGGTAGACTTCTTGGATTTTACAAAAAGGCTTATGCTTCCATATCTATGCTCAAAACCTTTTAACTAAAGTAGTTTCATCTCGGAATTCGTGGTAAAAAAGGATTTTAAATTTTCTTCTCCCATTCTGTTTTTATCTTCGAAAGCTTGTACTACTACTCATCTTTATTGATATTCTTTTTTTTTTTTCCGATGATTTTGACATTCATCGTGGAATACAGGCAAGGGTGCCTCCCTCACCCTCTTTCTCCTATTTTATTTTATTTTATTTTATTTATTAATGTTGTTTTAGATAAATAAAATAAATTTAGTGTCAGTATTGGAATATAGATAAATGTGATAAATTTAGTGTTAATATTGGAAATAAAAAAAAAAAAAAAATTAAAAAAAAAAATAAAAAAAAAATTAAAAAAAAAAAAAAAAAAAAAAAAGATATTGCCAAGGTTTATTTTGCAGATGATATAGTTTTTTTAATTGTTCCCAGTAAAAAAAAAAAAAAAGAGCATATGACTTCACGTTCGTCGTCATGTCTTTAAATAGACATGACGAGAAAAAAAAAAAAAAGTCTTTTGGAATGAATAAATTTGCAACAATGATAATCAAATACATATATATTACACATATATATTCTTAAGCTAAAGAATATCCTAATCTCTATGGTAAAATCCAAAAAAAAAAATAAAAATAAAAAAATACCAAAAAAAAAAAAAAAAATATCAAAAAAAAAAAAAAAAAACGCTACCATAGTCAAGAACGTCCATGTCAAACTGTCAATCCGATATGGCATGAGAAAAGAAGAATCTCTATTACTAATCCTCCTCCTAAGTCCATGTGTCCATGTTACACGAAAAATACTAATAATTGTTCCTTTACACCATA
>JACVTC010000070.1:667500-722500 GCA_016946835.1 Neocallimastix lanati (nom. inval.) | reverse complement strand
TTTAAATATAATTTTATTTTATGGTAATTTCACACATCTTAAAAAATTTTTTGTTGGTAAACTTTTTATTTATATATTAAATTAACTATAAAATAAAGTTTATAAAATTAATTTTTAGTGAATTAACCAATAAAATAAAAATACAAAATAATGGAAAATCAAAACTTTATTGATGTTTTATAATCTATAGAAGTTATTAAAACAAGAATTAAACATTTACTATATTATTCCATTATTCCATTATTTATTTATTATTTATTAATCCATTATTCCATTATTTCATTATTCAATTATTATTTATTAATCCATTATTCCATTATTTCATTATTTATTTATTATTTATTAATCCATTATTCCATTATTTTAATTATTTATTAATAAATACTCTTTTTTATTATTTAATTATTTATTATTTATTATAATTTATTATTTATTATTTATTATTATTTATTATTTTTTATTTATTATTTATTTTATTATTTAAATATGTTATTATTTATTATTTATTATTTATTATTTATTATTTATTATTTATTATTTACTATTTACTATTTATTATTTATTATTTATTATTTATTTATTATTAAAAAAATTTATTAACTAATGATTGTAAACCTAAATTTTAATTATTAACTAATTCTTTTTTTTTTTTTTCTATTAAATAATAAAAAATAAAAAAATAAAAAATAAAAAGAGAAGAAAAAGAATAAAAATTCTAGATTCCAAATAATTAAATAATTAAATAAATAATTAAATAAATAATTATATAATTAAATAAATAATTAATTAATTAATTAATTAAATAATTAAATAAATAATTATATAATTAATTAATTAATTAAAGAGTGTTAATAATTTAATATGACATAAAATAAAAAATTTTATAAATAAACTTTTTTTTTTTTTTTTCTTATTTTAAATAGTTTATCTTTTTTGTACTTTTATTTATATTTGTTTCTGAATTTGTGATTGAATCTTTTCTATTTTATTTTTATTTTTATTTTTATTTTGTTTTGTTTGATTTTGTTTGATTTTGTAATTTTATTTTTTTTTATAAAAAAAAAAAAAGATAAATAATAAATATATTTTAAATAATGAAAGAATGAAAGAATAAAAATAAGAAGAGAAAGATATTACCAATAAAATTACAAACTTTAAATGAATCAATAAAACTTTTTTTTTTTTTATATATATATTTAATTCTTTAAATTATTTTAAATTAATATTTATTTAAATATAAAAACATAATAAATAATAAAAAAAAAAAAAGTTTTATTGATTCATTTAAATCTTATGAGGCAAATACAAAATAACTTTTCTTATCAATTATTATTTATTTATGAATTTTTGAATTTAAGAGTTTTTTTTTTTTTTTTTTAATAATATACTAAGAAGAAAATACATTTTTTAATAAAAAAATTAAAAAATATTAATATATATTGTATATATTTACATTATAAATATTTAAATATATTTTAAGATTAAAAAAAAATATATATATATATATATATATAAAATGTATTAAATCAAAAAAAATATTATTAAATAAAATTTAATAAAAAATAAAGTTAAAATGTAAAATAGCAATCTCTAAGTTAAACCTCTGGTTAAGAGTTATTATAATTGGAAAGATCATTCCTTTTTTTTTTTTATTATTGGAATAGAAACAAGGAATGGAAGGAAGAATTTTTTTTTTTTTTTTTTTTAAAGGCAGCAAACTTGTTTCATCTTTATTAATTAAATATTTGATAAAATACATGTAATAAAAGAAAAAAAAAAAAATAAAAATAAAAATAAAAAAAAATAAACAAACAAAAAATAAAACCCAAAATAAAATAAAATAATGGTATAAAGTATTCTAGTTTCATTTAATTAATATCTGTAAGACTTCACAAGGGCATTATTATACTGAGGTATAATAATTAATTTTGTCTTTCACAATCATAATTTTAAGATACGAAATTATGATCTTCATTGGTTGCGCTAGCCCTGCTGGCCTGTTTCTTTACTGTTTCTTCAGCATTGACGCTCTTGGTAGTAGTAGTACGAGTACAATTCGATTTGAACCTATTGAACAAAGACCATTACTTTAGAGATGGTAAATTTATCATCTCATAAAGTATAACAAATTAAATTTTTGCAGTGTGGAATTAGTGGAAAAGTACTCCCAGTACCGTATAAAAAAAAAGATTCTTCTTCTGATATAAATAAATAAATAAAACAACTCTTTTTATACTTATATACATAATTATATATTAATCACTCCAAAATAATTTTAAAATATTTTTAAATATTTTTTAAAAAAAAAATTTATGTTATGTTATTTTATTTTATTTTAAAATTATATACATATTACATAATATTAAGTATATATAAAGGATAAGGTTTTATTGCAATGAATGGAATTTGCAATAGTTTTTTTTTTTTTTTTTTTTTCATTTTAACATATACATATATATAAATTTGTTATTTGTATATTAAAAATAAGATAGTAAAATTGAAAATGAATGATAAAAATAGAAATAAAAAAAAAAAAAAAAAGATTAAATATATATATGTTTATATTTATAGTAATGTTTATATTTTATATTTTATATTTTATATTTATATTTATATTTATATATATAAAAATTAATATATAATTTTCCTTAAAAAATTATAAAAATAAAAAAAATTTTTTTGATATATTAAAACTTTTTGATATATTTAATTATTATATTTATCTTAATGTTTGCTTAAATAAAATTATTATATGGATAATTTTTTTTTTCTTATAATAAAAAAAGAAAAAAAAATGGTATGAATATTATAAAAAATAAATTTATATATATATTTTTCCTTATGTCTAAAAATGTAATTTTACCAAAAAAAAATTTTTTTTTTGAATTTTTTTGTATTTTTTTTAAAGTTTTAATTTTAGTTTTGTTTTAGTTTTAGTTTACTTTCTTTCTTTTTTTTTTTGGAAAAATTTTCTTTATTTCTTAATTTGGTGATTTTTTTTATTTTTATCCTTTTTTTTTTTAACTTTGGTTCTTAATTGTTCTTAATTTAATATTTTAAAAAAAATTTTGTACTAAAATAATGAAAAAAAAAAAATTTATATAAATGTATATGTATTTTATCTATAGGTATATATATGTCGTGTATATATATATTTATATTTCCTTTTAATTATAATTTTTTTTTTACTTCCTTTTTTTTTTAATTATTATTATTATTATTTATTTCTATTTAAGCTTCAGTAATATCACATTCCATTTTTTTATTAATATTTCTATCTTCTTCAATTTCTTTTTTAATATCTTTTGTTGGTTCCTCTGGTTTCTTACCATAAAGGTAATCCATTTCTTCTAATGGAATACCCTTCGTTTCTTTAACACATAAATAACTGAAAATGGCACCAAGTATACAGAAGGTACCGTAAATTATAAATATATAGTAAGAAAGATATTTCATTAAGGTCGTGGTCGTAGATGAAACAAGAATACCACCAAATTGATGGAAAATGTTACCAATTGTGGTAGCTTTGGCACGTATACGAATTGGGAAAACTTCGGCTTGCCATACATAGACAACGGAAGCCCAAGTCCAGGCATAGGTAATATTGTAGAGGTAAATGAAACCAACACAAATCCAACCTAAAGCTTTAATACCGGTAGCATCGACAATATGACAAAGACCATAAATAGCATACATACAGACACCAAGACCAATAGCACCCCAAATAAAAAGTAATCTTCTACCAATTTTTTCAACAAAATGAATGGCAGGAATAGCTAAAGCAAAGGAAATAAATTGACTCAAGGTATTAAGCCAAGCACCATATTTTTCAAGGGAGAGACCAAGGTACTTACTATAAATTTGAGTAGAATAAAATCCAATGACACTAATACCGACGAATTGATGAAGAAGTTGTAAAATGATGACAACGATCATACGATAGATCATCGATTTAGATCTAAAGAAATCAAGCCATGAAGAGGCCCCATGAGCAAGTTGCTTGTTAACACCAAAACTAATACCTCTAAATTCTCCAATAATGGATGGATCCGTACTTTCTTTTTGACGAATATAAGCTAAATTTTTGAGGGCTTCATCCTCTTTCCTCTTTAATAATAAGTAACGAGGGGATTCTGGAAGGAACCAAACAAGGATTAAGAAGAGAGCGGAAGGTACTAATAAACCTCCTACAGCTACTCTCCATTGAGCGGTCATATTTTTAGTAATTAATTTTAAACATAAAGTTTCAAAGAGAGAAGAAATAAACATACCACCATTAAGACCTAAAGCACAAGTAATACCGGTTTTACCACGAACTTGTTTTGGAGAAATTTCAGCAAGATAGACATTACCTAAGGAAAGAGCAATTCCGGAAGCACAACCACAAATGGTACGACCAATAACAAAAGTAGTCATAGTACTACCGAAAACTTGAAAACAAGTACCAACAAAGTAGATAAAAGAACCGATACGTAAAGATTTAACACGTCCAATAGTATCCATCAAACAAAAGTTAATAAGAATACCTACAATACCACCGAAAGTAAAAGAAGGAGTAATTATCATTTCTCTTAAATTTTTATCTTCACTTTCAGCCCAATAGTGCTTTTTAGGATCAAAGGTATATAATCCAAATTGAGCACCAAATGAAGGTCTCATTGAGTAAAGAATACTAATTTTATTATAATTATTATATTAAAAGAAAAAAGAAAAAAAATTTTTATTAATATAATAAACATTATATATTTTATTTATTATTCAACAATATAATCTAACACTATTTATTATCCAATATTATTTAATATTTAATTTTTCATTTTTTTTCTTAAGGAAATATCAACCTTATTTCTATCTTCAAATAAGTACTTTAATAATTTTTTTTTTTTTTTTTTTGTTCTTATTATTATCAATATTATAAATTGAAATAATATAAAAAAAAAAAAAAATAATAATAATATTTTTAAAATAAAAAAAAATAAATAAATAAAAAATAAAAAAGATTTATCGAGACTTACTTTAACATAATGGTTTCCCAACCAAAAATGAAGAAACCAACTGAATTAATGATTGTGTAGAATAATAAACGCTTATTGTAATTTTTACTCATTTTTATCTTTTTCTTATTAGTTATTACTTTTAAAAAAAAAAAAAAAAATTACTAAAAATAATGAATTGAAAATAATTTTATACTTTATTTTAACATAAATTATTATATTTTTTTTATTAATAAATAAATATATATTTTATTTTAATATTTCTACTGAATAAAAGAATATTATAAAATATATATTTATAAAACTTTACACACTTTTCTTAAATATATTTAAAAAAAATATAATAATTTTAATTTTCTCTAATTACTCAAAGAATTAAAAAAAAAAAAAAAAAAAAAGGTTTGGAGATGGGGAAAATATGGATATATTTATAATCATTTGTAATGATCAGTTAAGGTTTAATTTCCATAACGGTAATTTAATAAAAAAAAATTTTTTTTTATTTTTGACTAATGATTAATTTAATTACTATATAAAAACTATATAAACCATAATATATAAATATTTATACTAATATATTGTTTACAATATAATCAATAAATATTAAGTATTTTATTGATATTAAATTAAAAATTGTTAAAACTTCCAACAAAATTATTTCCATTTAATTATAATATATTAATTTTGTATTAAAAAAAAAAAAAAAAAAAAAAAAAAAAGAAAAAAAAAAAATAAAATAAAAATAAAAATTTAATATTAAATCTTAATGAATATAATAATTTTAATGATTTACAAAATGAAGAAAAAAAAAAGCTTTTTAAATTATAATAAATAGAATTAAATATAATAAATAGAATTAAATATAATAAATAGAATTAAATATAATAAATAGAATTAAATATAATAAATAGAATTAATTATAATAAATAGAATTAATTATAATAAATAAATTATTTAAATATAATAAATAGAATTAATTATAATAAATAGATTATTTAAATATAATAAATAGAATTAATAATAAATAGAATTAGTTATAATAAATAGAATTAATTATAATAAATAGAATTAAATATAATAAATAGATGAATCTATTATAAATCATAATTTAAATTAAAACTTAGAAAAGAAAAAAAAAATAAAGAAATTTCCATTTTTGAACATTTATTATTTGTTTAATCCATATTTTAAAATAATTATAAAAAAAAATAAAATAAAATAAAATAAAATAAAAAATAAAAAATAATAAAAAAAATGAAAATATAAATATAAATAATTATAAAAGAATTCAATAAAAAAAAAATTAAATAGAGTTGTATATTATTTAATTTTGATTTTTGTTGATCTATTTAACCCACAGTGCAATTTATTATTTAAAAAAAAAATAAAAAAATAAACAATATATAATCAATTATACTAAATAATTATATTATTATTAACTTTATTTATCTATTTATTTATTTATTTATCTATTTATTTATATTTATTTATTTATTTATATTTATGTTTATTTATTTATTTATTTATTTATTTAGTTAGTTAGTTAGTTAATTAGTCAGTTATTTCATACGTTTTTAATTTATTCTATACAAAATATATTTTATTTACCTTTTTTTTTTTTTTTAAATTGTTTTAATTTTTTTTTTTTATTTTTTAATAATTTAGATTTTAATTTTAATAAATTAAAATAAATAGGAAATAATATGAAATAATAGAAATATATGGAAATCAATAGATTGATATTATATAGATTTTGTACTTGTTTTAATTTCCATATATGAAGTCAATTTTAATCATAAATAGAAAGATGTTGAACCCTTTTTTTTTTTTTGTTTGTTTGTTTGTTTGCTTATATATTTATATATATATTTTAAATAGAAATAATTGGTTTCAATAGTATTAAAAATATATTTATGGGTTAGAGTGTGTTTTTAATTGTGTTCATTATAAGATACACAGAAAAAAAAATATATATATATAAAGTTTATGTAGAAATACAGCCAATAATATATAATATCTATATTTTTATTTATTTACCTATTTATTAAGTTTATAGAAGGATAGTGTATAGAAGGAAGGTTTGTTTATGTAGTAGTTAATTATCTATTTATTTATTTATTTATCAATATATATACTATTTTATACTATTCTATACTATTTTATACTATTCTATACTATTTTTTATTATCTATTTATATATATATTATTCAATACTATTTTTTATTATCTATTTATTTATTTATACTATATTTTAGATTAGAGTTTCACTGAGATATAAATATATTTTTGATAAAAAGATTTATTTCTTAATTTTTATAAAAACTAATTCCCTTTAATAATTATTGATTTCCAAATTAAAAGATAAATAAATAAATCTAATGTAATGCCTTAATAATACTGAAGTAAATATAATAAATAAAGAAATTTAGTTAAACTGAACCTTTTTTTTTTTAATTTTTTACATTATTTTTTTTATTTTCTTTTTTTTTTTTTCTATTACATCATAAATAAAATACAAATAATTCGAAAAAAAAATTTTTTTTTTCGTATTTCATTTATTACATTTTATTATTCATCATGTTTATATTAAATTTTGTTTTATAGTTTATTATATCTATAAAAAAATTAAATAATAAAAAAAAATTAAATAATAAAAAAATTAAATAATAAAAAAAATTAAATAATAAAAAAATTAAATAATAAAAAAATTAAATAAAAGTTATAATATATTTATTTATATTATTATATATTTACTTATATATTTATATATTTATTTATATATTTACTTATATTATTAAATATTTATTCATATATTATTAAATATTTATTTTATATTATTAAATATTTATTTATATATTTATATATTTATTTATATATATATATATTTATTTATATATTATTAAATATTTACATATATATTTATTTTATTTATGCAAATGAATGAATAAATGAGTGGGTGGTTCAATGGATGGACAAATAAATAAATTATTTTATCAACATTCTCATAGTCAAGTTGGATGGAATTTTTTTTTTATTTACCTTAAATAAACAATTAAAAAATAAACAATAAAAAATAAACAATAAATATAAATATAAAAAATAATATAAAAATAAACAATAAAAAATACAGTAGAATAAAAAGAGAGGATTAAGGTAAATTACCATCATTAAATAAAAATAAAATATAAATTATAAATTATAAAATATAAAATATAAAATATAAAATATAAAATATAAAATATAAAATATAAAATATAAAATAATAAAATATAGAAATAATAAAATAATAAAATATAAATTATAAAATAATAAAATATAAAATATGAAATATTAAATATAAAAAGTACCATCATTTAATGTAATTTCTATAATTAATTTTGTATTTAATTTTTTAAATTAAATTTTTTTTTAATTTATTTACTTAATTTTGCACCAAAGTTTAAATATAAAAAATTTTTCTATTGAATTAAATAATATATTAAATTATAAAGTAATATATGTTAGATTAATAATAAATATTAATTAGATTATAAAATAAAGAAAAAAAAATGAATAAAATTTTTTCTTTTTTTTTTTTTTTATCTTTTTTTCTATTTTTAAATAGTGGATTTTTTTTTTTTTTTTTTTTTAATTTTTATTTTAAATTTTTTTTTTCCCCATTCCCAAAATATCACACTAATTTCCATATTTGAGAAATAATTAATTTAAACAATGTTTCCAACCAATTTTTTAAAATTCTACAGAAAGATTTTCAATACCTAAAAAATTTTAAAGTATTAGTTTTAGGTTAATGTTTAAATTTTTAAAGTCTATAATACTTAACATATATTTATATATATATATAAATATTTTTTTTAAGTAATTTATTGATTATTAAATGTGAATTATTTTCAATATAAAAAGTCAAATATTATTTAATTTGAATTAATAAATCATATAATCAATTCAAAAGTTAACCTTTTAAGTATTTTATATAAGTATCTATTATTTAAAAAAATTTAAAAAAAAACAAAATATCTAATATTTTACTGAAATTCAAAATAATTAAAAATTAGAATTAATCTATGTTATTATAGGAAGCTAAAGTTCTTATTGTTTTTTATGAATTACTATCAAAGTTATAACTGAAAAATATTTTATAAATTTATTGAAATAAGAAAAAAAAAATATCTGCAAAATGTATAACAAAAAAAAATGACTGTAAAATATAAAAAAATAATTTAAGACATAATAAAATTATTATTAAAAAGTAAAAATTTTATAAAAATAAATAAATAAATAAATAAAATTAATGTAATATAATAATAAATTTTTAAAGCAATTATAGTATTATGATGTAAATTTAAAAACATTTCTATTAAAGAAAAAAAATTATTTAGTAAAATATAGAAATAATATCTGAAAAAGTATATAATGAGGTATTGGCTAAGCTAACCCTCAAATTAAGAAAAAGTATTGTCCATAGATTGTAGGTGAGACAAACGGTTATTATTATTTGTATTTAATAAACTCGAAGAACTTAAAGGATTCTAAGTCCTAATATTTTCATATATTATTAGATTAGAAAATTACTTAATATATATTGTCTTTATTATTAATAGCTCTCTTGAATCTCGTTCTTAATTGATATTTTTTATAAAAAAAAATATATATATATATATTCTTTATAACTAATATAGTTAACAATGGATCAATATATTAAAGGAGAACTAGTTGAAGTTTCTTTTACATATACTTTTATTCCCTTGATATTTAATTATAGCTAATTTAAAAACTAAAGTTTCACCAATTAATAGCATATAAATAAAATTCATTAAATTGGTATTCTATCAATCTAAAAGCTGTTAAATATGAGCAAAATATGTATAAAATTTTTCTTTATTTGACTTCCCAAACAAATTTAAAAAAAAAAAAAAAGTAGAGCATTCAAAATATCCAATGAATAAATGATGGATCAATCAGCTCTTCCGTAACATGAAGACATATTTCTAGTGATTTTATCATTTCTGATAACAATAATGATGTTTTATTTATTATATATTCACACCTTTAACATTAAAATAATAAAAAAGAAGTCAGTACTAAATATTTTTTAGAAAAAAAATTTAAAACATATAATCTTGAAAGGAATAAACCAAATAAGGTGATTCAGTATTTATACAAACAAATAAAAAAAAAGTTATTAATGAAAATGTTATTAGTTTATGTAAATTGCTAAATGTTTTTTTCTTAATAATAAAATTTTATGAGTGTTTTCTTTTTATTTTCATATATATTAAATAATAAAGTAATAAAATTGAAAAAAAAATCATTGTTTATATTTATTTGTATTTCATTTTATATTTTATTTATCTATAGTATTTTATATGTATATATATATTTTAAATATTTCATTCTTTTATTTTTTATTTTATATTTTTCATATATAAGTAATATATATATTAGTTTTTTTTGCTATTGCATATCTATATATTTCTTTTTATAAATAAAAAGAAATAATATTGACGATATATTATTATTATTATCTTTTTTTATTATTTAATACTATTTATAATTATTTATTTATTTATTATTTTTAGTATTAGTATTATTATTATTATTATTATAATTATTATAATTATTTATTATTATTATTATTATTATTATTATTATTTATAATTATTATTATTTTTATATTTTATTATTATTATTATTATTATTTAATACCATTATATAATTATTATAATTATTTATTATTATTATTATTATTATTTATAATTATTATTATTTTTATATTTTATTATTATTATTATTATTATTTAATACCATTTATAATTATTTATTTATCATTTTTATTATTTTTATATTTTATTATTATTAATTATATTATTTATTTATTATTATTTTTAGTATTATTATTATTATTATTATTATTTAATACCATTTATAATTATTTATTTATCATTTTTATTATTTTTATATTTTATTATTATTAATTATATTATTTATTTATTATTATTTTTAGTATTATTATTATTATTATTATTATTTAATACCATTTATAATTATTTATTTATCATTATTTTTATTATTTTTATATTTTATTATTATTATTATTATTATTATTTAATACCATTTATAATTATTTATTTATCATTATTTTTATTATTTTTATATTTTATTATTATTATTATTATTATTATTTAATACCATTTATAATTATTTATTTATCATTATTTTTATTATTTTTATATTTTATTATTATTATTATTATTATTATTTAATACCATTTATAATTATTTATTTATCATTATTTTTATTATTTTTATATTTTATTATTATTATTATTATTATTATTATTTTTACATTTTATTATTATTATTATTATTTAATACCATTTATAATTATATTATTTATTTATTATTATTTTTAGTATTAATAGTATTATCTTTTTTATTATTATTTATTATTATTATTTATTATTATTTAATATTATTAATTATTACTATTTATAAATTTTTTATTTATTATTAAAAATTTATTATTTATTATTATTATTTATAATTATTATTATTATTTATTATTATTATTATTGTTATTTATTATTATTATTATTTATAATTATTTATTATTATTAATTATTGTATTATTATTAGTATTAGTATTAATAGTATTATTATTTATCATTATTATTTATTATTAATTGGTATTATTTATGATTATTATTTATTATTTATTATTTATTATTGTTATTATTTATTATTATTATTATTATTATAATCATCATCATCATCATCATCATTATTATTATTATATTATTATTAGCATTAATTATTATTATATTAAACCTATTCTGACAATAAAATTTTTTCTAAAATTATCCACCTACCAAATTTTATACCAATTAATAAATTTATATAATCAAAATCATTTTGTACAATAAAATAAAAATAAGACTGTATTTTTAGAAATAAATAAAAGACAGTAGTTAATATTATGAATTATAACAATGTATGATAGAACCAGTTTTAATAAATAAAAAATATGTTAACGGAAAAAAATAATTATAAAAATAATATTATTAATAATAATATGTAAAAATATATAAAAGTATGACCTTTCACATTAAAATATGTATAAAATATATATATACAATCTATTTTAATATAAAAAAAAAAAAGTTTAATAAAGAATTTCCATCACATATTTATATTTATATATTAAATTATTTTATATATAAATCGGTAAAAAAAATTTTTCCATAATTTTATATATATATATACTTGAAATTAAAAAATATATATATATATTTTAATAATATTAATAATAAAATATATTGTTATAATTATTCTATTATATTATTAATTTTTTTTTTTTTTTTTTTTTTTAATTTTATATTTAATATTAAATAAATATTTTTTTCAAAATTTATTATTGAAAATAATACAATTATTAAAAATTATATATTAAAAAGAATTATTATAAATTATATTTATGGATCATACTTTCATAAATAATAATATGACTTTTTAACTATCATATAATTTTATATTAATGTTATATTTTTTACTTTTTCATATATAATTAATCTTCAAAGAAATGATAAAAAAAAAAAAATATCTTTTTTATATGATGATATATTGTAATAAATAAATATAAAAATAAACTATTTGCTATACTTTGTTGAAAAGCAACAAAGTATATTATAGATTTTATAAATATTATATTAATAAATTTTATAAAATAACAAAGTTTATAATAGATTTTATAAATACTATATTAATAAATAAATTTTATAAAGCAACACAAAGTATATTATAGATTTTATAAATACTATATTAATATTTTTAAAATATTATTGTTTAAAATTATTCTTCTATTATTCTTTTATTATTCTTCTATTATTATTATTATATTTTATTATATTAACTATTTTTTTATTATTATTTAGTTTTATTATTTTATTTTTATAATTATCGAATATTAACCTTTTATTCATAATTTTTATATATTACATATATTTATATATATTTTGATTATCCATCAAAAATTTTGAAAAATTAATACATCATTTAAAAAACTTTATATAATATAAAATTTTTTTTCTTTAATTTTTGTGTAATATAAATTATTTTACATTAAAATTTTATTTTATTTTTATTATGTCTTTAAGACATAATAAAAATAAAATAAATATATTCATAAATATTTTGTGTTATGGTAACAATTTATTCTAACGAGCTAAATTGTTGGTTTCTAAAAATAACTAATTTAATATCACAGGTAATTCTTCATTATAATATAAATGCATTCATGATAATTTATGTTTAAATTAATAAATTTATTAGTATTTTTTTAAAGTTATATAACATAATTATAATACATAACTAAATTTATTAATATTTATATATGAATATATAACTTTATATTATGTTAAATAATAAGATATTATGAGTTACAATGTATATATGATTATATATAAATTAATAATAATAAAATAAATAATATTAATTATTAGTTACAATGCATATATGATTTAATTTAAAATAAAAGAAAAGAATTAATATACTTTTGTAAATTAATTATAATAAAATAAATAATTATTATTTATAAGTTACAATGCATATATGATGATATAAATTAATTATAATAAAATAAATAATAATTATTATTTTATCCGTTACAATATAATAATATATAAAAATAGATTTACAATAATTTAATATTAAAGATATTGTTTTTTTTATATATATATATATATATATATATATTAATTATAACAATTAAATATAATAATTATTTATGCTATGTGATATTAAAATAAAATATTTATACAATACAAAACTTAACCGCATTTAATAATTATATATAAATTCAAAAGGTTTTCACTTTTTTTTTTTTTTTTTTTCTTCTTTTCTTTTTATTAAATCTTAACACTTTCATTTAATGTATGATTAAATTGTTGATTTAGTAGATATTTGGAATTATTTTTTACAATAAAATTTAAATAATAAATAAATATATTGATAAAGTAAAATATTAAATTATACAAAAATTTTCTATTAATATTAAATTTTAAAGTAATTACAATATATAAAAATTAATAAAAAAAATTTTTTTTTTTTTTTTAGTTTTAAGAAAAAAATAAGAATTAATAATATATTAAAAAAAAAAAAAAAAAAAAAAAAAAAAAAAAAAAAAAAAAAGTACATTAATATTAAAAGATTTAATATTAATATTAATGACTGAATCAATTTTAAATTCTGTTTATTTTGAAAAACAAAGAAAATTTGTTGCTTTAATAAAAGAAATACAAAATTCACTTAATTCAAAAGAATATAAAAATCAAGGTTATACCTTTAATGAATATATTAAAATTAAATGGAATATATCACAGTAAATATACTCAATTTTTTGTTTTATAATAATTTCTAATATACTATATAATACATTTAAAATCATATCTTAAATAATAAATTATATACTATTAATTGTATTTATATTAAATTACCTTTTAAAATAATAATAATAATAATAATAATAATAATAATAATAATAATAATAATAATAATAATTATATAAATATATTTATATATTTATTTTATATCATATTTAAATGCTTTCCGTAAATATCAATTATTTTATTTATTTAGAGCTCGTAAATATCCATAAATATTAATTTATATATAATAATAATAATTTTTATTATTGTTTATTCTAATATTAACATTATATATATATATATATTTTAAAAAAAAAAAAAAAATAAATATTTAAATTAAAAAAAAAAAAAAAAAAAAAAATCTATATTAAAAATATAATTGAAATAAAAAAATAGAAGCCTACCGTTACTTACTCTGCGGAAGAGTTTTAGATCAACTGGAAGAATTTGAAATTAAGCCATCCTATGAACGTTTATGTAAAGCATTGGCTACGGTGGCCAAAACGCCTATTCAAATGAAAATTCTATGGAGTGCTATCCTTAAGAAGACCGGGGGCCGACCAGATTGTGTCAATAGTACCCATGTTAATAATATTTGGAAAGAAATTTGTTCAAATAAAAATTATTCTGATATCTGTAAATATGAAGGTGATATTATGAATAAAATAGAAAAATCACTAAGCAAATTTGAAAATGAAAAGAAACATAAACGTCTAAACTCTAATAAAGAAATCAACAAATTAAATAATAATAATAATAATAATAATATTAATAATATTAATATTAATATCAGCTCAGGTAGTGGTCCCTATGATAATGCTAATAATCATAATGATAACTCAGATCCGATGGAAAAGAAAACTAATAATAATGATATTAACCATGTAATTAACGATAGTAAGAAGGAAAATAATGAAAATAATAATATGAGATATAAATTCCCTTCTAATATTAATGCACTACCATATCCAAAAGATTACAGTAATGCTTCTAATACTTTGTCACTATCGAATCATTCTTTCCATGATACTTCAGTAGTTTCCAAAACTGTTTTTCAAACATCACCATTATCAAATAATTCCATTTGTTCTTCTTCTTCTTCTTCCTCTTCTTCAATATCATCTATTTCTTTTCAAAATATGCCGTCGTCGCTATCTAATAGTTCTATCCAAAATCTTTCATCAATACCTCATGATTCCATCTACAACAGTAACTCATCATTATCAAATCATTCAAATATTACAATATCATCATTGCCTAATATAATAACTAACAACAGTCTTTCTAATACATCGGTCGTATTTAATTCTTTCTCTAACATTTCTCCACCTATATCTGGGTGTTCCTCATTTAATTCCTATTCAGTATCTAATAATTCTGTATCCTCTTTTCCATTAGCTCCTAACACTCTTTCTAATTCAACGTTCATATCATGTCCTGTCTACAACACACAAGTGATGCCTCAAATTCTTTCCAATCCTTATGTTCCACAGAATAATCCTATTCCAAATGTGCCTCAACTATCTAATAACTCCATCTCTAATATTCCTGTAATATCTAATACAGCCTCTGAGGTATCTGTGGTTTCACCTTCAACAAATATTCCAGAAATTAAAAATTCTATAATTAGTGTTCCTGTCATGAATAATTATGTATCCAATGGGTCAGTACTATCGAATACCGTCTCTTCTACTTCAAATGTTGCTGTAGATACTCATAATAGACAATTAAATAATGGCAATGGGAAATACAAATGTTAACGAAGGTATTCCTACCCATTCATTATCATCATCTTATGTTGGTAATCACCATCCAAATAATTTACATAAATAATACAAGCATTTATTTATATTCCTTTTTTTATTTATTTATTTATTTATTTATTTATTTATCTATTTATTTATTTATTTATTTATTTATTTATTTATTTATCTATTTATTTATTTATTTATTTATTTATTTATTCTAATTATTTATTATAAAATTTTTTGAAAAAATATAAAAATTAATCATAACTATAAGATTACAGTGATATAGAAAAAATAAATAAAAATATTTTTTTAATTATTATATAAATGCAATGTAATTATATTTTATTAATATAGGGTTATTATAAGAACAGTTAATAAAATTTTAATAATATATATTTTTTTTTATAAATTTGTTTAATTTAATAAGAATAAAAGTTATCATAAAATTCATCAAAAAAAAAAAATATATATATATATATATATAATTCTATTTTTGATAATAAATTTGAAAAATAATTTTTTCTATATAAATTTTATTTTGATTCTGAATAAAAATAATATTATATATAAAATATTTTTAAAAATAATAAAACCTCATTCTTTTATTATAATAATTTTTACATAAAAATAAAAATTGTAAGGAAGAAAATTTTAAAATAAAGTATATTAATTTAAATATTTTATTTTGATTATGGATTATGAATAAAAATAATATATATTTATTTTTATTTATTTATTATTATTTGTCATTATTTATTTATTATTTATTTATTATTTATTATTTATTTATTATTTATTATTTATTATTTATTTATTATTTATTATTTATCAATTAATTAATTAATTATTTATTTATTTATTTATTTATTATTTAATTATTTATTATTTATTATTTATTATTTATTATTTATTATTTATTATTATTATGTATTAATAATTTTTTATTATTCAAAAGTTTTAAAACTTTTAAACATAAATAAAATAAAGATTAAGAATAGTGTCTCTATAAAACTGAATTTATAAATGTATATCTCAATTACTTAAGTTTTATGAGAAAAATATTTATATAATTCAATTAATCATAATTATTGAATATATAAAAAAAAAAAAAAAAATCAAATACATTAAATAGTATTAAAAATATTTTACCTTTATCTTTTATGATAATAATAAGAAAAATTTAAATGAAATATACTAATTTACTAGTTAATTTCAATTACAATGATAAAAAAAAAAAATTTTTTTATCATTTTTATTTAAATAAAGTGAAATATAAGCAAATGAAATAATATCATAATAATAATATCATAATAATAATAATATCGTAATAATAATATCATAATAATAATAATATCATAATAATAATAATATCATAATAATAATATTATAATAATAGTATTAATTATTATTATTTATCAAAAATTATATTTCTAAATTTATATTAATATTTATATTTATTAATTAAAAAAAAAAAAAAAAAAGAATCATTATTGTATAATAATCAATTCTTAATAATAGTAATAATATCATTAGCTTTATATATAGAAATTTTTAGAAAAATAAATGAAATTAATTTTGTGTTACTTTTTAAAAATATATTACTTTTTAATTTACTATTATTATCATTATTATTTATTATTTATTATTATTTATAATTATTATTTATTTATTTTTATTATTAATTATAATTATTATTTATAATTATTTATTATTATTATTATTATTATTATTATAATTATTATTTATTTATTTTTATTATACATCATTATTATTTATAGTTATCATTTATAATTGTTTATTAATATTTTTATTATTATTTATAATTATTATTTATAATTATTTATTTATTAATTAATTACATGAATATTTCTTATTTTTAAAAAAAAAAACCGGAATTAAAAAAAAAAAAAAAAAAAAAAAAAAACAGAATAAAAAAAAATAAATATTATTTGCCCAATAAGAACATAATAATATTTTTAAATAGTAATATATTCAAAATAAAGTGTAGAAATAAATTCAAAAAAAAAAAAAAAAAAAAAAAAAAAAAAAAAGTTCATCGGTAACGAACCTCACCTCCACATTACTTATTCCGAATTAGGGGCTGAAATTGACGACTCTGAAAGAAATTATGGTTCTTCTCCCTCATCGGCACTCTTGGCTCTTGCTCTTGGTAATGAAAATTTTTTTTTTTTTTTTTTTTTTTTTTTTTTTTGATAAACTTCTCAAAAAATAACTCAAGAGCGCTACTGATGATCGATATTATATTAGCAAAATATTCTCGTAAGCCCCACAATATCCAAGGATCAGTAGACAGACCTCTGAGAACTTTTTAGGAGTTGTTCACGTACTTAAAATGTCTTCATTCCCCAATATCGAATGGTTGCTCATCTAAAGTTAAAATTCCACCAAAAAGGAATATATAAATATACCTGTTTATAAATTATTTTCATATTCTAAAATATTAAGAATAAGAAGGAAGTAAGGAAAGATTCCTTACTTTTCTTTTGGCAAAAAAAAAAAAATAAATAAATCATCAATTAAAATCTAAAGGTTTACATCGACATACATACATGCATACATAAAAAAAAAAAAAAAAAAAAAAAGGTAGAGCATTCAACTATCTAATGGATAAAAAAGATTTGTTCACCTTTTCCATAATAAGGACAGAATTTAGGACTGTCGTCAGGAACACTACCACTTCTAATGGCAAGAAGCTCTTAATCTTCAGATCCAGTTAAAACCTAATCTTAAATGAAGGTAATTCAAGGCTGAGCATGAATAAATTTTTAGTATTTATAAATTGGATGTTATCATAAATTCATACCTTTAATTCCTTTAGGAATTGACCAACATCAGACAGATAATATGATTCAATAACTTCTTTGAATTTAGTAATATTCTTTTTTCTTAATTTTCTTGTAGAGCACCAGTGATTTTTTTTTTTTTTTTTTTTTTTTTTGACCAAGAATAATATGGCATGGAAGGGATATGGTTGATGAGATCTTTTAATGATACATTATTGAATTTCTCCCATTTAAAAAAAAAAAAAAAAAAAAAAAAAAAAAAAAAAACATTTAATTTGAAGAGAAGCACAAAAGCTAGCAATTGGAAATACTTGAAGATCACAAGATAAGGCATAAAACACTAACCGTTGAGTTCCTTTTTTTTTTTTAAATATAACTAAGTCTTTATAATGTTCAGCACAAACGATTAAGTTAATCCTTAAGATCAAATAAATCCTGACCAGATTTAGACTTAACCAGAAGAAGAATAGAAGCTGAATATACAGGTTTAGAGATCTTCTTGCGATCACGTCAACCACGATGATAGTCTTTGTATATATAAAATTGTTACTAATTTTTGACAATATATTAGCTTTATAATGATTGGAGCGTAAGGAGCTTTTAAGTTTGTTTTTTTTTTTTTTTCTCAAAGCTTTGCATAATTTATGATACTGAGTAAATTGACCTAAATAAGTCTCCATCGAAAGGGAAATCTGAGAAAGGTTTTTAATATTTTCATATGCTAAATGTTTTGGCAATTGAAATTTTTCTTTACATACTCTGGGCAGTGGAAAAGCAGGAGCCTTTATATTTAGAGGGAATAAAAAAAGCTTTAATTTCTTTACCGACACTGATTGAAGTATTAATAAATTCTTTGACCATATCATCTGATAATGTTTCATTAAAATTGGATTCAAGTACTACTCTTAATTATTTCAAAATGAATTTCAAAATTGATACAATACTTAACCTAATCGTATTGTATTTTATTTCTAAACAAGTTCTTTTATCTAACAAAAAAATACAATATAGAAGCCATTGAAATTTGATGATGAAGCGCCTTTCTCAATAAAAATATTAGGTCAATAAAAACAATATCTTGTTTATACTGAAGTAACTCAAGAAAAAAGAATTAAGCAAGCAACATCAAAAAGAAGAAGATGATGAAGGGCCCATTAGAGATGAAGAAGATCAATATCTTTGCGAACAATCACAAGAAATTAATTTAGGATTCAATGAAAGAAAAAGAAAAGCATTAAAAGAAATTGAACATGGAAATAATAAAAAAAAAATAAATAAATAAGAATAATTAAGTACAGCATGGGAAGGCTTTAAAATAAGATTTTACAGGAAAAGTGAATTTTTAAAGATGCTAAAAAACCACTTATATACATTATATAATTTATAATAATATAATTTTTAATTATTTTCTTATTCATTATTCCTTAAAAATTATTGATGTATTTTTTTTTTTTAGAAAAAAAAAAAAAACGAAAAAAAATTTTTTTGGACAATAATACACCTTTCTATCAATCCTACCAAGTTTTATAATTATATTTTTAAATATTTTACCTTAAATATTCATAATAAATAAAATAGAATATATATATATATTATAATTATTATTGAAATGCGAAATTATTTCAATAAAAAAAAAAAAAAAAAAAAAATTGAAAGATCAAATATTCGAGTTTAAGTTGGTATTATAATTTTATATGAAAGATAGAAATTTTTTTTATTTATTTATTATTTATTTATTTATTTATTTTTTTTTTTTTTTTTTTTTGTAGTTTATAATTTATCATAAAAATTTTTAGTAATAATAATGGTTTAGAATATGTGAAATATATTTATAATTTCTATTTCTATTATTCTTGAGATTAATTTGCTATTTATTTTAAATATAAATATACCATATATATTTAATAATATAAAAAAATTTTTTTTTATCCTATGTGAAATATAAAATTATTACTTCAAGAAATGATAATACTCCATATTTAGTATAATAAGTTATATATATGCAAAATAATATCATATATAATAAATTTGTGAGAAATTAACAAATCATAAAAAAAAAAAAAAATTATATAACACCATCTATTTATAATACCATCTCTCTTTTCAGAATTCCAACCATTTATATTCCAGCTAGAGTATAAATTGAAGAAAAGAAGAGCTAGAGTGAAGATGACATGAATAGAATTTTCTGGGCCTACCAATAAAGGATTTAATTTTTCTCTTCATTTTTTTTTTTTTTTTTTTTTTTTTTTTTTTTTTAGTTTTTTTTTTTTAGTTTTTTTTTTAATTTTATTATAATTGGATTTGTGGTCATTAGAATTTGAATAACCTTTACATTCTTTATAATTAATTTTAACAGAGAAATGAAGACCATCATATAAACAAATCATAGAATCACTTAAAGGTGTAACCATAGAGAGCATTTACTTTAATAATAAAAATAAGAACCATATATTGGTGAAAATTTTTCTAACTATTGAAAAGATGATATTAAAAAAAAAAAAAAAAAAAAAAAAAAAGAACTAGATAAATTATTGATACAATTGTAAAAAGTTTTTTTTTTTTTACTGACCAATTTTTTTGAGTTTATAAATGAATATCATGTAAAATTTGTTGAATACACATCCGTAATGGAGGATGCTACGGTAAAATGTTTGAATTATACAGAGTTGAGTTCATAGTACACAATAATTGTAAGATTATTCAAAAAATAATAATACTGTAGAATTTGAAGTTTAAATTTGAAATAATTATAGCTAAAAAAAATAAGCTGAGTAATAATTATTACAAATTTAAACTAAAAAATAAGCTGAGTGATTAGATAAATATAGGTAAGTTTGTTATTAATATTTTTTTTTGTATAATATAATATACCCCTCAGAGACACCAATTTCTGGTAGTGCGCTCCTCAGGAGACAACCCTTATCGGGTACCTAGCCCTAGGCATTACTTACTTTAGTATAATTTAATTATTTAAATTTTTTTTTTTTTTTTTTGTTATAATCTAAATTATAAAAAAAAATATTATCTAATTAAATCATAATTAGGTAAAAAAAAAAAAAAAAAAAAAAAAAAAAAAAAAAGGTATTTATCTAATTAAATAAATATTAGCTATAATTTTTTAATTTTTTTTTTTTTTTTTTTTTTTTTAATTTTTAATTATAAAAAATAAATATAATTTTTTTTAAATATCTATTATTTATTTATTTATTTATTTATTTATTTATTTATTTATTTATTTATTTATTTATTTATTTATTTAGTTAGTTAGTTAGTTAGTTAGTTAGTTAGTTAGTTAGTTAGTTTTTATTTTAGTATATTATTTTACATAGATTTTTTTTTTTTTTTTTAATTTTTTTTTCTTTAATACTTCTTTTTTTTTATGGAAAAAAATTTTATTGTTTCTATTTAATTAATAATAATATTAACAAAAAACTTTATTATTTTTTTTTTCTAAAAACTTAATATTAAATTCCACTATAATAATTTTTTTTTCTAAAAAATATTTTTTTTTCTTTTATATTTAATATTGTATTAAAAATTATATTATATTAAATTAAAAAAAAAAAAAAAACTTATATTTCATCTTCTGAATCAGAATCATTATCTTCTTCTTCTTCTTCAACGTTAGCTGATACTTCTTCAACTTCAGATTCGATTTCAGAAATTTCACTGTTTTTAAAGGTTACCCAATCAACAGAAACGGCATGTTCTCCTTCATTGGTCATGACAAGATCAATAACACCCTCTGGAACATACTCTAATGCAGCAGAGGCCTTAACCCATTGGCCTCTCATATCAGCAGAAGAGGAACTTAAGGATAATGTGATACAGGCAATGGCTTTACCTTTAGTACTACCTTCACGAATACAGAACTTGACATCATCATCGGCTTTAACATTCATAATCATATGACCATCTTCAATACTGCTGAAATCAACATCAGTATATTTAAGCCAACTACCCTTGGTAGGAAGAGTTGCTTGTAAACCTGGGAAGGCATTCTCCTTTTTAATAAGTCCGTTGGTGACATCAGAACTGGCACTGCTGTAACGGTCAATTTCAATGGTTTCTGTAGCTTGATTAATGCCTACTCCACGCATGGTTTTTTTTACTTCTTGAATAGTACCATCTGGATTAAAGAACAACTTTTCAATTTGAACCGAACGACGCTTATCATCGTTTGGAGAGAAAGCATTATGATGATAGAATAAATACCATTGTCCCTTGTAATTAATGATACTGTGATGGTTCGTCCAACATCCGTTTTCATGTTCAGCCATAATTATTCCCTTATACTCGTATGGACCCAATACATTCTTACTCATGGCATAGGCAAGAACTTCAGTGTCATTTCTAACATAAGGATAGGTTAAATAAAAGTTATCATTGTATTCAAAGGCAAATGGACCTTCTGCTTGATTATTTGGAAGATCTCTAAGTAAATCATAACCAATAAAATTCATCTTGAAATTACCAATATTAATAGTTGTTACTGGATTATCATCGGCGAGTTCCTTCATATTTGGATTAAGCTTAGCACAATAACCTCTACCATAGAAAAGATAGGCATTACCATCGGAAGCTTGAAGTACACATGGATCAATACCATTAACACCTTTGATTGGTTCCGGTTCAGGAACAAATGGTCCTTCTGGGCTATCAGAGATGGCTACACCAACATTAAATGTATTAGCTTTAGCACTAACGGATGGGAAATAGAAATAATAGTTTCCATTTTTGTATACACAATCTGGTGCCCACATAGAATAATCATTTGGTTTGACCCAGGTAACATTGTTTTGTGAAACAATGACACCATGATCTGTCCATTCTGTAAGATTTTCGGAGGAGAACACATGGTAATCCTCCATAGCGAACCAATCTTGACGTTGTCCTTCCGGTGGAATAATATCGTGTGAAGGATACAAGTACACCTTGTCATTAAATATACGTGCAGTAGGATCAGCCGTAAATTGGTCACGAATAATTGGATTTTGTGCCTTTACTAAAAGTGGAAGAGTAAGAGCTAACCAAAACATTTTGATTTTATTTATTATTTTTATTTTTTATTTCTATTTTTTATTTTAATTTATTTTGTATTTTTTTATTTCTTTTTTTTTTTTTTTTTTTTTTATTAATATTTTTTATTAATATTAATGTATGTTGATATTAAATTTTTTTTTTATATATTGAAATAATTATTATTATTTTTTTTTTTTGATTTTTTATTTATTATTTTTTTTTATTTTTTTATTTTTTTATTTAAAAAAATAATTTTTAATTTCTATTGTATTTAAAAAAAAAAAAGATAATAATTCCATTTTGAAAGAAAATTTTTCCTCTTTAAATAGTAGTAAAATTTTATATATATATATATATATATTTTTAAATTAATTTAATAAAATTATTCATAAATTTTAATTCTTAATAAATTTATGAAATATTAATATGAATGTAAAAGATAAAATACTTTTCTCTTTTTTTTTCTTTTTTTTTAATAGAACTTTATTTTATAATATATTTTTTTAATGTATAATTATAAATATATATATTTTTAATTTGTTTACTAAATAGTCTTTTTGTCTTTTCTTTCTTTTTCTTAGTGTATATCAATAGTCTTTATTTTAACCAGTCGATACACCTAAAAAAAAAAAAAAAAAAAAATTATTGTTCAAATATTTAATATATTGACTATTTAAAATAATTATAAAATAAAATTAAATAGAAATAAATAAAATTAATTAAAATTAGTTAAAATTAATTAAAAACTAGGGTAAAATAAATATATTAAAATTATTTTATTAATACTTAATTATTACAAACAATTTTAAGTTTGACTGTTTTAAGAGTTATATGAAAAAATTTGTTGTTTATTGGATTATAGTGTTACTAAAGAAATATTAAAAATATTACAAATTATGACTTTAAACAATTATATGAAAGAATTTGTTATTTACTGGATTATACTGTTACTAATTAAATATTATAAATTATGACTTTCAACAATTATATGAATGAATTTGTTGTTTATTGGATTATAAAAAACTTTAAATAATATGAAAAGGTTTATTGTTTATTAGATTATAGTGTTACTAAGGGAATATTACAAACTATGACTATAAGCAATTATATGAAGGGATTTGTTGTTTATTGGATTAAGTTGTTGTTTTAATAATGTCTTTTAGATTATTCCTTATATGTGTAATTACATTATTTTTTATTTATTTATTTTTTTATTGCCATAATGAATCAAGATCTTTTTCTAGGGTTTAATAATAATATTTCATTACTCCTTGAATTATTTTCAATGAAAGTATTTCTATAATAATATAATAATAAAATTAAATATAAAAATAAAACTAAAAAGTTACCTTTGCAAATAATAATAATTTATATATTATTTTTTAAAAAGTATAAACTTATATTAAATAACTTATATATATTATTAATATTAAGGAAGAAATTTATAAATAAATATACTTTATTATTTTGTTTTAGTTTTTTCTTTTTTATTTAAGTATAATTATTTATAAATTTCTTCCTTAATACTAATATTAATTATGATATATATCTATAAAAGGAAATTTTATTTTTTAATATAATCATGATAATAATTTAAATTTTGGGTATTAATTATTATTTAATACAAAAAAATTTAATTTTTATGTTAATTACAAAACTATATTTATTTTTTTTTTTTTTTTTTTTTAAATTAAATTTAAAAAATAAAAAAAATTAAAAAATAATAAAAAAGTTAAAAATAATAAAAATTAAAAAAATAATAAAAAAGTATAATTATCATAGGTCAAAAATTATTCTTATAATAAATAGTTTAATATAAATAAAAAAATTTTTTTTTTTTTAATATCTTTACATATTTAATTTATTTTTTTTTTTTATTTTTTATTTAAATATCAAGGAATCAAGGAATAAATTTTTCTATTAATTAAAGTTCTTTAATTAATAATACTCAACTCATTTATTTTGATTGTCATTTTTCCCATAAAGACTGATCTACTCAAACTAATTTATAAAATTTAAAATTAACAGGATTATTTATTTTTACAATATGGCGTATTATATTGTAATTGTGACGTATTAAAATAATAATTATAGGTAAATATATAATTAATTAATAAGTAAATAAATAGTAATAATATTCAAAAATATTTTAGAGATATTTAATAATAATTTATTACAAATTACAATAATCTTATTATTATAATATTATTTAATATTTATATTTGATAAGTAATTATTATAGTTAACAATAATTATAATAAAAATATTAAAATTTTATAATAAAAATTAGTTCCTTAGAATTAATAATAAAAATCATTTAAAATTTTCACAAAAAAGTCATAAAATAAAATAACTAATAAAATATTAAATAAAAGTTATTATTAAAACTTATAATTAAATCTATAAAAATTATTTAAATTAACATTTAAACATATTATTATTTAAAAAAAAAAATTATTATATTTAATATATTAATTAAATTTTATAAAAATTTATTATAAAGCATTTTAAAATAATTAAATTGTTTGATTATAAAATATCAGTAAAACATAAAATAAGTTTTAATATTTTCTTAAAGGTATTAAATTTTAATTATTAGTAATTAGTTTTTCTATTTTTTAATGTTAAGATAAAATAATTATGCTTTATTTTTTATTTTTTTTAAATCTATTTATTTATTTACTTTATATTAAAAAATTATGGCTTTAAATTACATTTTAGAAACATTGTAAAATGCATTTAAAATTAATACTAATTATTATAATTATTAATAATAAAACTTTATTTATAATAATAATAAAAATTATTAATAATTATAATTTATATTATATAATATATAGCATTATAAATACATTGTAAAGATATGGTCTATTGTTTTTTTTTTTTTTTAATTTATTATTAATTGTTGATGAATATTAATCTAAAATAAACGAAAAATAAAAAAATAAAAAAATAAAAAAATAAAAATAAAAAAATTAAAATAAAATAAAAATAATTTATTTCAATAATAAAATATACTAAAAAAATAAAAAAGTAATTCATTTTTATTATCTATATTTTTTTTTTTTCATTTTGGTTAAAAAGTTGCTTTTTTTATTATTATTATTATTATTATTATTATTATTATTATTATTATTATTATTATAATTAAATATTTTATTATTTTATTTTTATTAATACTTTATTTATTTTTACTTCCTTATGTATTTTATTTCAGTTTATTTTTATTAGCACTTTGCTTTTTTACACTACATCAATATTTATCATACTTTAGTTTTATCAAGGTTTATTTTTAAAAAGGAAAAAAAAAATTATATTATTCTTTAATAGTTTTATATATTAAAAATATGAAAGAATTTAATAAAGTATTACTATTTAAATATTTAGATATGTTTTTTCTATTCAAAAGCTAAGTGGACAAATTAGGAAACTGGGAAATTTTTAAAAGATTAAAAACTTACATATTAAATGTCAATATTCCAGAAAAAATAAAAATAAAAATAAAAATAAAAATAATAAAAATAAAAATAAAAACAAAGATAAAGATAAAAATAGAAATAAGAAATATATAATATATATATTAATAATAGTAATAAATAGATATTACATATATTTTTGTTTTATTTTAATAAATATTTATTGATACATATGATACATCTGGATAAATTTAATATAAACATTTTTATATCATAATATACCATTTCTATATTAATATAAATCTCTCAATATATGATATATTTAATAATGATTTTTCCATTTTTAGTTCATTTATTTTCAATCAATGTTATATTCTTTATATATATATATTTAGTGTTATTTAAATATTAATAATAATTAATGCTTTGATATCAATATTCATTAGTAATTATTTATTTCTAATCAATGTTATATCTTTATATATATATATTTAGTGTTATTTAAATATTAATAATAATTAATGCTTTGATATCAATATTCATTAGTAATAATTAATATTAAATAAAATGATAAATAAACTCCATTCAGTAATAATTTTTGAGAGTAAAGAAAAACAAAAACAAAAAATTATAATTATGGCAGGTATTATTTTGAATTCTAAATATGAAATTACATGTTAACATATAATTATGAAAATGATTTATTAACATTTTTTTATTTATAAAAAAGATTATTTGTAAAAGAAATTAATAATTAAATTTGTAAAAGAAATTAATAATTAAGTTTGAAAAAACATTAAATATTTATAAAATAAACAAAGGAATATATATATTTATAAAGGATATTTCTTTTTCACTTTTAAAAACTATTAAAATTCAATTGAACCATTAAGTAAAATAAATAAATAATAAATAATAAATACTAATAAATAATTATATGCAATAAATATTAAATATTAAATATTAAATATTAAATAAAAATAAAAATAAGTTTTAAATAATGTTTTTTATTAAAATATTACACCAAAGAAAAATTGATTTCTACCATAACAATTTATAAATAATTATTTATTAACATAATAAATAAGATTAATTTTAATAAAATTTTTATAAATATTATTTTAGTAATAAAATTAATTAAAATAAATTAAAAAAAAAAAATAAATATATATCATATATCAAATTAGGGAAATTAGGAAATTTTTTAATATAATATTTAGTTTTCTATTTTGTGAAGTTGGATAATATTTATATAAATATGAATCAAAGAAAAAAAAAAAAAAAAAAAAAGTTGATATAATATTTTTTCCTATTTTCTTTGAATTTTTGATAATTTTTAATTGATTATCCATCAACATAAATTATTGTACATGAACATTAAACATAAATAATAATTTAAAAATATATATCTACTTTAATAAATATGAAGATGGAAAAATAACTTTAAAATATCTTATTTTTATTTCAAACTTTTTTCTTTTTTTTTTTTAAACTCTTTAAAGTAAGAATATTAATTATTTAATATCCTTATTTTAAAGTTACCTGATTCAAATTTTTAATTCTTCATTTATTGTCAATTTTCTTGTTTTCTAATGGCTCATTTGTATAAAACAATACTTTAAAATTCATTACCTATAAATTTATATTTATATATATATATATTATTTATATTTAATTTATAATTTAAAATATTTTATAATAAACATCCTATATAAACATATTTCACAAAATAAAAATATCTATATTAGCATTAAAAAAATATATTAATTAAAAATGTTATCTTTTTTTTAAAAAAAAAAAAGACCTTAAAACTCTCATAAATTATTTTATTTATTAAATAAATATAAAATATTAAGTGAACATGATGTCAATCTTATTATTGTAAAATCTATTCTTAATTATTTATTTCTCTATTATTAATATAGTAATTGATAACTTTCTTTAATACTTTTCAATTCTATCTTATTATTATTATTTATATATATTTTTCAACATTTTGGTTATTAAAAACATGATGTTTAAATATTTAATTTTTGTTTTTGAATTAGTAAGGTAGTTATTCTTTTACAAAAAGTTTATTTAATGAACCAAACTTTTTTAAATTAAGAATAGAAAGGCATTTTCTCAGTTATGGGGGATTTAAAAAAATAATGGGACATATTTAAAATAATAATGGTATTTTATGTTTGATAATTATTATATATAAATTTAAAAAAAATATATATATATATTGTTATTACTATCTTTATAATATTCATTAATGTTAATTAAAATAATAATTATAAATTTAAATATCTTTATTAACTAAATCAAAAATTACTAGTAATTATAAAAAAATAGATATAACCTTGTATAAATAAATTAATAAATAAAAATTTAAACAATAAAATAAAATTCACATCTATTATTTTTTTTTTCAAAATAACAAGAAAGTTTAACAATATCTTTAGATCATAAGACGGAAAAAGAAAAAGTTTTTATATTTATATATATATATATATTTTTTTTTATTTATTTATTCTTTTTTATTATTAATTTTGTTTTTTTTTTTTTTTTAAAAAAAAAAAAAAATTTTAAATAAAGTTATTAAATATTTAAAAATTTTATTTTTTATTATTATTATTTTATGAAAATAATTAAATTTAGATATAATTTAGATTTTTTTTTAAATTTATTTGTTCATTTTTGAAAAACTACTAAATTAGATAAAAAAAATTATTTTTTTTGTTTTTTTGTTTTTTTGTTTTGTTTTTCTATACTTATTTTAATATTAAACAATTAATTAATTTTTTTTTTTCTTTTTTCAATTCTTTTCTTTTCATATATAGTATTTATTGTCTATATTATGAGATAATACTAATGAAAAAAAAAAAAAAAAAAAAAAAAAAGTAAAAAGTTAAAATAAAAAAAAATTAAGTAATTAAAAATTTACTAACTAGGTAAAATAGGATTTATTTATGAATGATTTTTTAAATATATATTTGATAGAATTATTATTATTTGTTTATTTGTTTATTAACTTAAATTATTATAAATAAAAAGGGATGAATTTCTTATACATAAACTGAAGAGGTTAAAATATCATCTCCAGTCCATAGATATATTGCTAAAAGAGTTTCGTCTTCGGTTTGCATGGAATGTACATGTCCAGAAGGATGAAGAATTACCTCTCCTGGTTGTTTACGAGTGGTTTTACCATCAAGCGTCCATAATGCCGTTCCACTTAATACTATATAGGTTTCTATGGCAGGATGATAATGTGCTGGATATTTAGTATTTGGTCCTATCACTAAGAAACCAAGACCATAATCATTAGAAATATAAGGAGCATTTGGTCCTACTAATTCTGCCCAACCAATCATTTCTTCAGCACCTGGTAGATCTTCCCTTGTCTTATAGTTATATTCCCATGGTAATTGGTCATAAATTTTAACAAGAGCTTGGATAAGTTTTTCATTTTCTTTAGTTCCATGAGCGATGGCATCTTCTTTAAATTTTAAAAGTGGAGAATCAGATTTACTTAACGTCTTGGGAATGGAAGGCAACCCGTACAAAAGAACTTTTTCGACTTCGATGGATTGGTTTTGTCCTTGGCTTTGGTTTTTGTTTTTTTGGACAATTTCTCTGAAGTGCCTCCCGGTTTCTTCTAAAACTTCTACGACATCATTTTTCTCTGAAGGGATGGCACTTGATTTTAATACGACAACCGTATGACCAATGCTTTCACCAGATTTCCAAAGCTTAAAGGCTTCGGTAGCGGTTAATCTCTTATCTTCAATCGACTTTTCAATATCATGAGCTTTTTCTCCGGATTCTTCAAAGCTTACTCCTTCAAAGGCCTTCTTAAGATCAGCTGATCTGTAAAAGATGAATGGACCATAACCTTCTTCTTCTTGTTTGGCGTAACCACCAATGACATCTTCCGGTTCGGATTGGACTTTCCATTTATATTTGATAATTTCAGAGTTAACACCAGCTTGTGTTCCTAAATTAACGATGGTATCAAGAGGGACACGTCCACCAATAAGAGATAAGACAACCCCCTTTTCTTCAAGGAATTCACTAGCTTGTTGTAAGGCAAGGAAGTGAAGATCAAGCATAGCAGCATGAACTTCCTTTGGAATTCTTTCCTTACGTTTTTCAAGGTAATGACCACTGTTACGACTATCTTCAACTTCCTTATCTTCAGCAAGTGGAACATTTGGAAGATTTTCATAGATAACATCAAAACGTGGTTGACTAGCTGGATCTTCCTTATTTCTAAGTGGAGCAAAAAGATCTCCGGTATAGCCGTTAACTTCAACTTCATCTGGTTTTAAAAGATTCCTTTCGACATTCTTAGCAGCAGCCTTAACGACCTTTTCTTGAAGATCAGTGAAGGCAAGTCTCTTAGCACCAAAGACTTCAGCACCAGCAAGAACATCAAGTCCAGAACCAGTACCAACGGATAAGAAAGATTTTATTTCTCCTGGTCTTTCACTCTCAATTTTCTTGAAGGTAGGAACGGAGACGAAGGCAAGCCAATCTTCTGAAATATTTTCATCCTTAGTTTGTGGAAGATAGGCATTATCGACGACAGCAATACCTAATTTTTCCTTAACATGAACTGGAGCGGATTTGAGATCAAAATATTTTGAAGTATTAACAGTAATTAGATCAGCATGTTCTTGTTCTTGTTCTTCTTCTTTTTCTTTTTCTTCCACTCCTTCAAAAGCTTTTTGAATAGCTTGATCAAAGTCAGCGATGATATCTTCAGAATCTTCGATACCAACGGAAACACGAATCATATCATCTGGAATACCAGCTTCATGTCTTTGTTCAGGACTCATTTGTGAATGAGTACTAGTAGCTGGATGAAGAATACTAGTTCTGGCATCACCAACATGGACGACAAGAGCAGCAACCTTAAGAGCGGCAGCGAACTTTTTAATAGCTTCATTACCACCCTTTAAACCGAAAGTAAGGACACCACTGGCACCATGATAATCAAAATACTTTGAAATTCTTGGATAATTTACATTATCTTCAAGACCTGGGTAATTAACCCAATTAACCCTTTTGTTACTCTTAAGGAATTTTGCAAGCTTATAGGCATTTTCACTATGTCTTGGCATTCTAAGATGTAAAGTTTCAAGACCAAGATTAATGAGGAAGGCATGAATTGGAGCAATAGTAGGTCCAAAATCTCTAATGTATTGAGCTCTTGCCTTAGTAATATAAGCCTTTTTACCGAATTTTCCAGTGTAAGAAGTGTTAGCGTATTGTTCATCTGGTTCAGTAAAGTCTGGGAACTTTCCATTAGCCCAATTATAGGAACCACCATCAACAATTACACCACCAAGAGCAACAGCATGTCCATCCATATATTTAGTAGCCGAATTAATAACAACATTAGCACCATGCTTCAATGGTTTACAGATAAATGGAGTAGCGAGAGTATTATCTACAATGAAAGGAACATCAAATTCCTTAGCAAGAGTTGCAAATTTATCGAAATCAAGAATACCGAGAGCTGGATTACCAATAGTTTCACCGATGATAACTTTAGTGTTTGGTTTGAAAACCTTTCTTAATTCATCAATTGGATCTTCTGGATTTACAAAGGTAGTTTCAACACCAAGTTTCTTAAGTCTGACACTTAATAAAGTGTAAGTTCCTCCGTAAACAGCATTAGAAGCAACAACATGATCACCAGCTTGAACAATATTAGAAATAGCTAAAAATATAGCAGATTGACCTGATGCAGTAGATAAAGCACCAACACCACCTTCAAGAGCAGCAACTTTAGCTTCAAAAGCATTAGCTGTTGGATTACCAGTTCTTCCATACTTATTACCAGATTCTTGAAGTGAGAAAAGACGAGCAACTTGATCTATATCTTCATATTTGTAAGTAGTGGATTGAATAATTGGAAGTACTCTTGCTTCTCCGATTCCTGGTCTGTAACCTTCTTGAATGCACTTAGTACCGACTCCCCAATTGTTACTTTCAGACATTTTGTTTATTTTTTTTTTTTTTTTTATTATATAATACTTTATTTATTTCAATGAAAAAAATTTTTTTTTTTTTTTAGATTTATTATTTTATTTTATTGTTATAATAAAACTATACTTAGCAATTATTTTAAAATTAATTATTTAATTTATTTTTTTTTTTTTTATTAAATTTATTTTTATAAACTATATTTTTTTTTATAGTATTTACTGTTACACGATATTTTGAAATAGTATTTTTAAATTTTTTTTTTAAAATCTTTTTTTTAAAAAGTTGAAATATTTTTTCTTATTTATTATTATTATTATTTATTATTCTTTCTTTTATAGAATTTATCTCTTGTATGAAAAATTATTATAGTATTGTTACACGATATTATAATAATTTATATTATAAACAATTTAAAAACTTTTCTTAATTTATTTTGAAAATATAAAAAAAAAAATATTTATTTTTTTTATTAATAAAATATTTTTATGGATAATGATGAAATAAAAAAATTTGTTAATGATGAAAACTTTGAATATTTATATTAATTTCAAAAATCTACGTTTAAAAAAATTTTTTTTTATTTTAAATTATATTTTAATATATTAGATTTAATAATTAATATATTACTTTTTTTTAAAACAGAACAAATAATCATAATTATTATTATTTATTATTTAATTATTTAATTATTTAATTATTTAATTATTTATTATATTATTATTTATTATTTAATTATTTATTATTATTATTACTGTTAATATTATTTATTATTTTAATCATTTAATTAATCTTTCAAGATAATCTAGAAGAATAAAATATATAATAAGAAAATTAAAAAAAAAAATCCATCTTGTAACACTTTTTTCTATTTTCCATAATATAATATATTGTAATTGTATATAATAATGTAATATAATAATATAATATAAAATATTAAAAAAGAAATTCGTATTAAAAATAATTGTAAAAGACTATTGTTAAGTTAAAAATTTAAAAAAAAAACATCAATATTAGTTAACAATTGATGAATATGAAATAATTAGTTGACAGTTAACTAAAAGATATTAAAATCAATTCTATATGGGTATTAATTACTGTCAATGAGTTAACAAAGTTTATTATTATTAGTATTATTAATATGAGAGTTTAAAAAAAAAACAAAATAGATTTTTTGTGTAACTATTTTATTAAATTTAAAAAATATTTTTTTTATTTGAAAATTTTAATAACTCTCGATAAAACATTAATTTCTTTGGTTTAAAATTAACAAATGTTAATCATATAATACCCCTAAAATTATTGGTTGAAAGTAAACACATTTTAAAATTTTTTGATTTTTTTTAAATTCTCCTATTATTAATTACTTTTTTATTAAAGGGTTAAGGTTAATTTATCTAATTATTTATTTATTTATGTATTTATGTATTTATTTATTTATTATTAATTATTTAATTATTTAATTATTTATTTTTTAATTTTTTATTTAATTAATTATTTATTTTTTAATTTTTTATTTAATTATTTAATTATATAATTTATAATTACTATTATTATTATAATTATTTAAAGAATATTAATACTATTTTATGTATTTTATTTAAAATAGTGTATTAATAAATAATAAAGTGAGTGACAAAATAAAAAAAAAAAAAAAAAAAAAAAAAAAAAAATAGGGTGATTTATTAATACAGTGAAGTATTTTTGATATCCACTACATGTCAAACTATTATTAACACTGACAATATATATTACCATATCAAATATCTGATATGATTATATTATTTTTTTCTTATTTTATTTTTTTTCTTATATTTTATATTATTTTATTTTATTTTATGACCACTATATAATATGATTAATACCTTTATTTCAAAAATGATTAATATTTATTATCATTATTATTATTTTTTTTTTAATAAGCAACAAGTTATATCTTAATGTTAATAAAATATTTAGTATTATAAGTGATTTTGGATATTTTTAAAAAAAATACGATGAAATAAACTGAAATGAAATATAAAAATTTTAAAGACTACCAAGTTAAGACCAAAATAATAATAATAATAATAATAATAATAATAATAATAATAATAAATAATAAATAATAATCCCCAAAAATAAATTGAATATTCTTGAATGTAAATGTAATAAAATAAAAAAAAAAAAAAAAAGGAAATCTTCTTGGCAGTTAAATCATCTCACTTAAGTCAATTCTCCTCTACAGAAAAGATTTTAGATATTAAAAAAATTATTCACTAAGTTACTTTAAAAAAAAAAAAAAAAAAAAAACTTTACATTAATGATATTGAATAATATTGAATAATAAATAATAATAAAAAATATATATATATATTTAGAGAGAGAGAGAGATAATAATTAATAGATAAATTTATATTTATTCCTTCAAACTAACTAGAATTAATATTTATACGCATATAATATTCATTTATATAATAATAATCAGTGTATAAGATGACTTCACTTCGGCATAAAAGTATTGCTTAGTTTTTATTATGTATAAAAATTTCATATCAACATAAAATAAAATAAAAAAAAAAAAATTGAAATTGATTTTATGCAATATAAATGTTAATATATTAATAATATAAACATAAAATATTATTACATATATTATGATATAATTTATATTATAAAATATTATATATAATGTATTGTAATATGTTATTTTATTTCTTTTATTTTAAATCTATTTAAAATTTATTTAATTATTTATTTATTCTGAATTAATTAATTTTCATATATTTCAATATTTAATTTTTTTTTTTGTTTTTTTGTTTTTTTTTTGTTTTTTTATGGAAATTTAATTTTTAATTTTATTATTAAAAATCAAATTAAAATCTTTTAAAATTTAATTTAGAAAGTTAAATATTTTTTTTAATATTTTTTTTTTTTTTTTGTTTTTTATTATTTTATTTTTATTTTATTTTATTTTTATTTTATTTTATTTTATTTTACATTACTATTAACTTTTACATTATTATTAACATATATTTTTTTTAATTCAATACCTAAAGTCACTTTTTCTTTATACATCAATTTAAATTTAAATTTAAATGTATTTGTTATAGAAAAATAAAATAAAAATAAAAAATATATATATATTTTTTATTATAAATCAATAATCAATAATTACAATATTTTATAATATTTCTTTTATAAACAATTTTTATGAATAAAAATAAAAATTATTTATAATAAAAATTTAAAAGATTTATATTTAAATTCATTTAAATTCATAGATAGAGAAATGATTAAATTTTTTATATATTTAAATTAATTTATATCTATTTTATATCCATATTTTTTTTTTTATTTATTATTCAATTTGTACTACTAATTTAAATTTCAGCCCATCTTTTTAATATTATTTTTAATATTATTATTATTATTATTATTATTACTTTTTTTATGATATTTAAATTGATCAAATTTAAGGATATATCATTATACAAAAATGGATAAATAATATGTTATATTGCTAATAACTAAAAATTAATAAATATCAATATATACAATATACAAATATCAATATATATATAAATAAAAAAAGTAAATAGTAATAAATAATTAAATAAATAAATAAATACATTTTTTTATATTCCTAATATATATATATATATATATATTTTTTTTTTTTTACTAAACCATATATAAAAGTTGAAATAAGAATATAAAATAAATTTATAATTTTTAAAAAAGAGCTGTTTTTGTAAAAAATTATTCTTTTTTTATATCAATGACTATTACTTTATAAATTATTATTTTGAATAAATAAATAATTGCATCTAAAGATAAATCTTTATTTTCTTTCTCTTTAATATTTAATTTTTACTTTTTTTTTTTTTTTTTTTAATTATTTATTTATTTTCATTATTTTATGAATTAAAATAATAAATTTACTATTACTATTATTACCTTATTATTACTATTATTACATCATTATTATTATTATTATTATTACTATGATCATTATTATTTGTGCTAAGTAGTTTAATTAATAATTATTATTTTTCTTTAAAATTTTAGAGATTTGTATTTATAGTTTGATATAAAATTATGAAAATATGTAAATACAAAAAATAATTTAAATTAAAATGAATCATTTATTCTTTTCTAAATAATCATTTTAAAAAAACATTTTGTTTTAGTCCCAAATGAATATAATCTAATCTTTTAAAAAAATTTTATTTTAATATAAATATATGCTTACATAAAAAAATATTAGTACTAATTAATAATTATTATAATATTAAATATATTTAAATAATTATAACCAATTAACAATAATGTATTATATTTTATTATTATGTACTACAATTTTTTTTTTTTTTTTTTTTTTTTTTTTAAATTACTAATTTTTAGTCTATTATATTTATATTTATGTAAATAAATTTACTTTTAAAATACATATACATATATATATTTTATTTTTTTAAAATAAAATTAAAATAATATATATATATATTTAATTTTTTAAAATAAAAATTATAAAAATGATAATAAAACATAATAGAACAATTAAAATAATAAAATTACTATTACTATTATTACCTTATTATTACTATTATTACATTATTATTATTATTATTATTATTACTATTATTACTATGATCATTATTATTTGTGCTTTATTTGTGCTAAGTAGTTTAATTAATAATTAAAATAATAATCGTTCAACTAATTATATTTGTTGAAAACATTTCAATAGGTAAATGTATTAATTATACTAATTATAATAAATATTAATTCCATATTTATTATTCTCTCTTTTTTTTAAAAAAAAAAAAAAAAAAAAAAAAGATAAACAAATAATGAGATATAAAATTCTATAATTTAGTACATTATATTATCTTTCTAACTTTTATATCTATAAGAATAGTCATAAATATAGCAAATTAAACCAACATTCTGTTTAATATATGGTTTAATTTTTAAATAAATTAAAGATTCAATCCTTATCAAAATATATGAATCATAAAATAATATTTATAATTAATAATAATAATTAATTATAATTAATAATTAATAATAATAATAAATATTATAAATTAATTAAAAGTTTCATTTTGTTTTACATATATAAAAAAAATTTCTTTTAATAGAAATATATGATTATTGAAATAATATGATAGTTATAATAATTTTAGATTATAAATAAATTTTAGATTATTTTTTTTTTATTCTAATCTAATCTATTCTATTTTATTTAACTATATTAATATATAATTAAATAATGTAAAAAATAAAATATTAATATACAATAACACAAAAAAAAGGTTAAAAAAATAAATAAAAAAAAATAATATTAAAATATATATATATATATGAATTATTACAATTATTAGAGAAATAAAATAAATTATGATATATATATATATACTTTTTTTTTTTTTTTGATAATATTAAATATTTTCCTAATCTAAAAAAAAAAAAATTTTTTATATTACAATTTAAGAACTTATTTTAATATACTTAAATATAGATATTTTTACATGTAATGTTGAATATTATAGATAAATATATATTTTTTATATGTATACTAATGAATATTTTTATATATTTGTGTATATTCATTTATATACATTGATTAGTTTTTTAATATTTATATAATTTTTTTTTTTTTTAAATATAATAAAATAAAATTAAATAAAATGAAATAAAATGAAATAATATTAATATATATAAAATTTTCACTTTTAGAAAAATTTATATTCTAGATTCCTTTATCCTCTTAGTTCAGTTCTTTATTATGCACCTTTGTTAAGATCAAATAAATAAATAAATAAATAAAAAAATCACTAAAAAAGCACAAGCTGCAGCTGCTTTTAATCAAGGTTTTTTTTTGGAGTTTTTTTGGGTTTAAAAATAAGACCTCCAATACTACTATTTGTAATCTATCTAAAGGAACTATTTATTGCTTTCTATATACAGCTAGTTTTTGTGCTAAGGTGATAATTTGATGATTTTTAAAAATTTTTAAAAAGTTAGAAAGAGTCTTCTTTTATTATTTTTTATTTAGTCAGAAAAAAAATATACCGACTCTTTCAATATTATTTATTTAGATAAAAAATAAAAAAAAAAAAAAAAAAGTATGTAGATTAATAATATCTAAACACAGTAATAAACTTCCTGGAGAAATACTGAAAGTTTTATTGGTAAATATGTTTATTATACTAGTATTCCCCCGGGGAACAGATCAATTAAATGCAAGAAATTTAAATTTTTTTTTTTTGTTTTAAAAAAATTGATTTAACGTCTGTCTCTAATATATTTATAATTTTCTCTTGGATTTTTTTTTTTTTTTTTCGTTTTGGTTTCGGTTTATTTTTTTAACTTTTAATTTTATTTATACTTTTCATTAGTTTTCTTTTATTCTACTTTTTTTTGCTTTTTTTTTTTTTTTTTTTCTTTTGTATATACTTTTTTTTTTATTTAAATATATATATATAGGTGATGTTTAAAATGTATGATTTCTTATTATTTTTTTTGCCTTAATTTTTTAGCTTCTTAATTACATGTGGTGATGAATTATTAAATAATAAATTATCATAAAAAAAAAAGTCATCATAATAATAATAATAAAAGATAATATATAATGATGATTATTAACTAAATAAATTTTTATAGGAATAGGTTATATTTCAGAACGTGGCTTATAAATAAAAATTTTAATTAGAAATTTAGGCCCCATATTTTTAATTTTTTAATTGAATAAAATTAGAAATAAATATAAATGGGTTAATTTTTTTTTTTTTTTTAAATTTTAAATATATATATATATATATAATTTTTGATATTTAAATATTAAAATAGATCTTTAAAATTAAATAATATTATTATTTTAACAAAAAAAATATATTAAAAATATATCTTTAAAATTTAATAATATTAAATATTACTTTATCATTATTTTAACAAAAAATATTAAAAAATATTTTTAAAATTAAATATTTTATCATTTATTTTACATTTATTTTTAAAAAAATAAAAAAAAAAATAATAAAAATAAAATACTCTTGAAATTTTCATTATATATGTATATATTTAAAAAATAATAAAATATTTTTGAAATCTATAAAAAGTATTTAAAATAATATATATATATATTTAAAATTTAAAAGGGATTATAAATATTAAAAATATAAAAAATTATTTTTTAAAATAAAGTATTCTTTATTTTAATAAAAAATTAAAATTAAAAAGGTTTATATTTTTACTTTAAAAATAAATACATTAATATAATATCCTGTAAAAATAAAGTATTATTTAAAAATAAAATATTAATTAAAAAAATAAAATATTTTTTAAAAAAATTAAATTTTCAAAAAAATATTAAAATTTTAAACCATTATTGATTTTAATTAAGAATAATTTTTAATTATTAATAATAATTTTGACGGAATTCAGATTATCTTTTTCATTTGATCATTACTCTGTCATTAATTTATAAATTATGATTATATCATTTTAATTTATTAAACATTTAAATCATAATTCAATAATATCATTTCTAGGTCTTCCATTATCAATTAATTTAGACTCTATAGTTTCTTTATTTTTCAATTAAAATATTGATTTCATCAGTTTTTCCTAATTTTTTTTTTTTTTTTTTTTTTTTTGTTTCATATCATATTTTACTATAAATATCACTTATATATTCAGATTTTACAAAAGGTAAATTCGAAATTACTTTATAGTAAATATATATTATTATTTTTTATTTCGGGAGTGGTGCATGTCGCCAAATTGCATTTCGCCAGGTTTGCATTTCCGTAATTTTTTGAAAGTATGTGGCGTATTAAAAATGTACCATTTCTCCAAGTTGCATTTCGCCAAATTTGAAAATTATTAACTAAATAAATCAATAAATAAAATTAAATATTATTAATATTAAATAAAAACATGTTTAAAAAAATTATTTTGAATTAATCTTTATTTATTTATTTATTTATTTATTTATATCAATACTCCACTTGTCGAAATGCAACCTTGCGAAATGCAATTTGGGGAAATGCAGCTCTTCCTTATATTTCATAATTCTTTTTTTTTTTTATTTTTTAAACTCCAATACTCTTTTTATAGTACCAAATACAATATTTAGTATTTATATTAGGAAATATCTTTTTTTTTTTTTTTTTTTTTTTTTTTTTTTTTTTGCTGTCTTAGATATGTCTTTATTACTAGAAAATAAAATTTTTATATAATTATTAATTATTTATTTATTTTTATTATTTAGATCTAAATATTTCTTATAAATATATAAATTAATATTTATTAATTAGTCCTTTTTTTGTTAAGAAATAATTAAGAAAATATAATTGTATTAAAAAATATTAAATTTATGACGCTAAATTACAACATTACGAATACCACATTTCGATATGCATATATTCGAAATACACCAAATACACCACATCCATTAAAATATATGTCTGAAATTAAATATTATTAAATAATGTTTTATTATTTAATAAATACTTTTATTATTTAATATAAGCGAGCCACTTTTACATTAAACGGTTTATTTATTACGCCACATATATTATAAAGCCACATTACAGAGTGTAATACTCCCAATTATAATATATTAAATATTATTATTATTTAAAAAATTTTAATTCTATTTGAATTAATAATTCTTTTTATATATGGGTATATTGCTTATTATTTCTTTTAGAAAATTATTAATATTTTCTTTAATATTATTTGTTAATAGTATAATACATACTATTATTTAATTTTTTATTTTATTAATCTGTAATTTATATTCTTATTCCACTTTTTATTTTATTTTATTCAATTTGTACTTTTTTTTTTTTTTTTAATATGGTGGTTATGTTGAAATGTAATATACACATATATATATTGTTGTCAAATTAAGAATTAAATATTCCATAAAAATAATAATAATAAAAAAAAAAAAAAACAAATTCGATATATAGTAATAATATTATTAATTAATCAAAAATTTTTTTTTTTTTTTTTTTTTATTATAATGCATATAATTTATACTTATATACATAATTAATTTATAAAATTACAAAATATTATTTATTAATAATTATAATAGTAAATTGAACATCTATGGCATTCAATTTACATATTTTTTAAAAAAGTATTATTAATTATTATTTATTTCCTTTAAAAAATTTATATTAAATAAAATATTCTTTATATAAAACCAATGAATAAAACTAAAGAATACTTGAAAGCATTTAATGTGACAATATATTTAAATAAAATATTTTATTATCGTTTATTTTTTTTTATTTTTTTTTTTTAATTTTTTTTTAATTCTTTTTATTTTTCATGTATTAGGATATATGTAGAATATGTAGATGTAATATTATATATCTATTTCTAAGATGTTATTGTTCAGAGAGGAAATTGTTTTAGAATGCATAAATAAAGTGTGGAGACATATTACTCATATGATAATAATTAATATATAAATATATAAATAAATAAATATATATATTTATACATATTTTTTTTTTTTTTTGTTTAAGATAATTCATTATTTTAATTGATTAGTAATAATTAAATTTATTAAATTATTATTTACTTTTTTTTTTTTTTTATTTTTTTTCTTTTTCTTTTTCTTAAATTAATTTATGTATTTTCTATACATAAAAATTTTATTTTATTTATGTACATATAATATTTATAAATTTAATTGTTTCATCTATTAGTCCATTAAGACTTATTAACTATCATTCATTGATTGTTAGAAAGTTTCGTTGATTTGCTTATTTGCTTATTTATTTGCTTTTTTGAAATACTAAACATTTTAATTTTTTTTTTCTTCTTCTTGTATATACGTTTTTTTTTTTATTCTATTTTGAAAATATATTATTTAGTAAATGAAAAAAAAAATAATTTTATAGATAATATTTTTTTTTGACTTTATTTTTATCTTTAATTATAAACATTAAATAAATAATAAATAAATAAATAAATAAATAAATAATAAATAATAAATAGTAAATAATAAATAATAAATAATCGAATAATAAATAATAAATAATAAATAATAAATAATAAATAATAAATAATAAATAATAAATAATAAATAATAAATAATAAATAATAAATAATAAATAATAAATAATAAATAATAAATAATAAATAATAAATAATAAATAATAAATAATAAATAATAAATAATAAATAATAAATAATAAATAATAAATAATAAATAATAAATAATAAATAAATAAATAAATAAATAATAAATAATAAATAATAAATAATAAATAATAAATAATAAATAATAAATAAATAAATAAATAAAAAATAAATAATAATATATAATTTATTGACCATGATTTAGCCACTTCATAGTTATAAGTAAATTGACATAGATTTATAAAATTTTATAAAAATTTTATTTAAACACGTGTTAAAACACACCTTTGATTTTAGTATATATAAACAAATAAAAGATTAGATAATTAATTACAGATGAATCAAAATTTATTAAAATGCTATTTAAAGTTGGATAAAATTTTAAACATTTTTAAATTAAATTAAATTAAATTAAAATTTAATTAATCATCATGAATAAGAAAAAAGAATATAAATTAAACTTTGAATAATAATAATTAAAATAATAATTGTTATTCAATTGTATCATAAATAATTGTATATAATTGTAAATAATACCAAATAATACCAAATAATAATTATAAATAATTATAAATAATAAATAATAAATAAAAATAATAATAATATAAATAATAATAATATAAATAATAAATAATAAATAAAAATAATAATAATATAAATAATAATAATATAAATAATAAATAATAAAAAATAATAAATAATTATAAATAATAATAAAATAGATAATAAATAATTATAAATAATAATAATTATAAATAATAAATAATAATAAATAATAATATTTAATATAATTTTAAAAATAATTAAATAATAATAAATAATAATATTTAATATAATTTTAAAAATAATTAAATAATAATAAAAATAATTATCAGAATAATATTAACTTTGAAACCAATAATAAGAGTTGGAATTAGAATGTTTTTTTTTTTTAAAAAAAAATTCTATATCATAATGCTATTCTATTACTTATTTATTATAATTTATATATAATAGAATATAATCAAAATATATATGGCATTATATTTCTTGGTAATTTTTTATTTTAGGTATTTATGCATATATACATAAATTCTTTTATACTAATAATGGAAAATTTAATATGAATTATTTTAATTTTTTTTTTTTTTTTTTTTTTTTTTTTTTTTTTTTGATATAAATTTAAAACATTTTAACCTATATAAAAAAAAAAAAAAAAAAAGATAAAAAAAATAAAAAAAAAAAAAAAAGGAATTTAAATTTAAATTTATTGTTATAAAATTTAAATATAATATTAAATAATATATATATATATATTTTAAAATAGAATTTAGATAAAATGAAATCTGGGTTTTTTAAAATCATTCTTAATTCTTTTGTAATTCTAAAATTTGGTCTTTCATTTGAACAAATAATTAATAATGTTTATAATGGAACCTATGTTCCTAATACTGACCTTTGTTCATATGAAACATTTTTAAATGAAAATGAAGCTATTGTTTCACCCAACGGTAAATATCAATTTTATTTAGGGGAAGATGGTAATGCCATTTTAAGAAATGAGGATAAAATTGTATGGCAAAGTAATACTAGTAATGTATGGTTTGCCAGTCCACCTTATAAAATTGTTTTATCTGATAGAGCTGAAATACTTATTAAAGATGCTCATGATTATACTATTTGGGAAACTGTAAAAGAACAAGACGATATTTTAGATTCCCAATATTCTGTGGTTTTAACCGATGAAGGTTCCCTCACCATAAAAAATAAACATTATTGTGATAACCAAAAAAAATGTGACTACATTGGTGGAACCTACGATTCCGTAAATGATACCTGTACAAAAGTAAAGAATGGCCATACCTATAACTATGATTTAAAAAATTACTATTGTTCCTATAGTCGTGTCTGTTACAACAATAAAATAAAAGATATGGCTTGTTGTGATGCTGAATATGAAAATAAGGCGGAAGGAGATATTTTAGAATTACAATCAAAATTACTTAAAGAAGCATATAAAGATGATAATGAAATTCAATCCAAAAGTGATAATAAAGAATTATTAGATCAGTATTTCGGTTTCGAAAGTTGGTTCCTTTGTACGAAGAAGGATAACGGAGAATTCCATCAAATCGTCGAAATACAACATGAGAATTATGATGGCACTGATTTTGATGAGAGACCCTCAGAACCTTTTGTTTACCCAAGTGAAGAAGAATTTCAAAATTTATGTTATCAATATGAAAGAACTCTCTATTACCTGGATGGAGATTGTTTCGTATCAAACAAAGATAGTGAATTTATTAATTATTGTAGAGATGTTATGAAAGGTACTTTTGTTAATTTTGATAGTTATTATTCTTGTTATTGGGATGAAGATGAATATATAAGTGATCAAACTAGTGGTAATGCTTATGCTAAGGAAGAGGAAGAACAAGATGATGATGAAGAAGCAGAAGAAGAAGAAGAAGATGAATATACAGGTAAAGATGAATATGATTTATGGACACTTTCTGAAAATGGAGAATTACCAAACATAAAAACATATTTGGACGCTCCATATTATAGATTATTTTATTATTGTGGTGAAAAATCAAGAAGAGATCAAAATCTTTACTATATGAGTTCTGATGAAATTAAGATGAGTAGATTACATAAAACTGAAAAAATTATCAATAAGGAGAATAGCGTTAAATTCTATTTCAATTATAAAGATAATAAATTATACTTTGAAGATAACACTGCAGACGATACCACCAAAAACAAATTAGAAGTCTTATTTACTAATGTTTCGGATGCGGTAATGAACTTCCTTGAAATTGAAAATAATGGTATCTTAAAATTATTTGATGAAAATGGTAAAGTTATTTTTGAAATGGGAAACCCTTCAGAAATTGGAAATTATAGAGTTAGTATTGATTATATTGAAGAAGATCAATCCTATCATTTAGTGATTAAAAATGATAAAAGAATTACTTATTCCTATCCAGAATTAGAATCAAGTACTACTACAACTACAACTACTACCACAACCACTGAAGTTGAACCAACGACTACTTCCATTTCTGTTGAACCAACACCTGAAATTAAAATTATTTATACCGCCCTTACCTATAAGGGAAAGAACTCTGTTAAAAAGAATAAATATTTAGGTGTTTCTAAGATTGGAAATATGAAAAAGCTTAAATTGAAGCAAAGTAATTCTTATTACACCTGGTTATTGACTTCAACTTCTGAACCTTCCTTTATGCATTTATCCGATGGTAAGAAAGGTGATGTAGGTACCCCAACTGAATATTGCTTAAATGTTAGTAATTCCAAAAATCATTTTGGTAAACATTATATTGATTTAGTTGAATGTAATAAGGCTCAATATAAATTTAAATTTAATGATAATGTTATCAATATTTATCACGCCAAGGATAACTCGTATTACACTAATGCCTTCCATAAAAAATTATGTGTCTATTTCTCATCTAATCCATTTGTTACCGAATGTAAGATTAATAATATGGTTTTACCAGGTTTAATTTGGAAAAGTTCTATTGTTGGTCAATACGATGAAATTGAAGGACCCGTAGTCCCAACTACTGCCACCACTACCACTACCACCACCATCACTAAAACTAAAACTAAGAAAACAAAGACAAAGAAAACCAAGACTACTAAAGTTAAGACTACTAAAGTCAAGACTACCAAAACCAAAACTAAAAAAACCAAAACTAAAAAAACCAAAACCACTAAATCCAAAAGTAGAAAAAATAATCATTAAAAATAATAATAACCATTAAAACAGGTTATTATTAAAGTATTAATTATTCATAATAAAAATAAAAATAAAAATAAAAATAAAAGTAAAAAAAAAAAAAAAAAATAAATAAATAAAAAAAAAAATAAATGAAAAAGAAAAAATTAATAATTAAATAATAAAATAATAATTATTTATTTAATAAATAAAATTAAATTTACCTTAAATATTTATAGTAATAATTTAAAAAGTAATTCTTCCAGGATATAGTCTTTACGTTAGTTTGTATATATTTAAATAATATATAATGAAATAAAATATATATAATATATATATATATTTATGTATATTTATATAAAGAAATTATATTTAAAAATGTAGTTATTTTTTATTGTTTATTGGAAGAATTTAATGATTTGTAATGTATAATTGATTACAAAAAATTGTATTTAAAAAAAAAAAAAATAAATATATAAACAAATTATTAATAAAAATAATAATAATAAGAAAAAAAAGTTTTTTTTATTTCTTTAAATATTATATTTGTTAGATATTATATTTGTTAAGAGTCAGTAATTAATGATTTATAATTATGTCAACTTTATTAATACACTATATGATGAAGGGTTACTCTCACTAATTATTCTAAATTAAATACTTATATATTAATACATTGTGGTTTATATATTAATTATATTACATATATTTCATATATTCTAACAATATTTATTTTATTATTAATATTATTTTGGTTTTCTTTTTGATATTTTATTGTAGTGAAACTTATTAATATATTTTATTATTATTATTATTATTTATTTATTTATTTATTTGTTAATATTTCTTAAAATTATAAAAATTAAACGTATTTATATATTATATATACTTTTTTAAATTGTTTTTACTTTATTATTATGTTAAAGAGTTCAATTTTTATTTATTTCATTTTTAATAAATATTTTCTTTTTATTCATTTTTATTAATTTTTTTTTTTTTTTTTTTATTAATTTATTAACATATATATAGTAAATCTTATAAATAATATATAATATATTATCATTATTAACACTATCTAGATATTATTAATATATAATCAAAAAAAAAAAAAATGTGTGTCTATCTATTTTTTTTTAAATAAACTTTTTTAATAATCAAATAAATGAACAAGACCAATTGGAAATAATGTTATTCCAAGACATATTAGAACCGTCTTTAATATCCAAATTCCAAAACCAAACTTTTTTGATTTTTAATTTTTATACAGTCGAAATTATTGTGAATTTTAAACTTTTTTTTTTTTTTATTAATTTTATGAATATATAATATATATATATATATATATATTTTTTTTTTGCTAATTGTATATGTTTTTTATACAAAAAAAAAAAAAAAAAAAAATAAAAATATTTATTTTGTTTAATTAGAACATATATAATATTTTAAATAGTAATGTGAAATAAAAAAAAAAAAAAAAGTAATATTCAAAAATAAAGTGTTTAAGTAAATTCAGGAAAAAAAAAAAGTTCATAGGCAATGAAACCTCTCTTCCATATTTATATGATTTCTGTTTTAAAAAGTGAATTTTTATTCCAGATTAGAATTTGAATTTACTAATCTGAAAGCTGAAAGAAATTAGGGTCTTCTTCTTCTTCAGAGAGAGGTATTGGCCCTGCTAGCCAGTTTTAACTGAATTTTCTTAAGTGTTGACGAGCCTGGTTAGTTTGTATTTATATATTTATACCGTCGAAACAGCAACCCTTGTCGAGTACTAGCCCTAGGTATAATTTCTGTAAAGAGAAAGCCCGTAGATCGCATGATGAATGGCGTCTTTGAATAATCACTAGAAATAATTTGATTATTAAATAAAACTTATTATCCCCCATTCCTTTTTATAATTTATATTAAATAATGTCTACATCTCTTCCATCAAAAGAAGAAAGTTATATTCATCGGTATCAAATCATATTATATATATATATATATATATATATATACATACACTTATTATTTAGAAAATTACTAATATGAACACGATTTTTCGTTACTTGACCTACATTATTAGAGTAACAATACTACTATTTTCACTATCACTAATATCAATATTCCTAAATTTTCACGATCACTACGATTACTATTATTTTACCAAATGTTATATCACTGTATATATGGATATAATTATATATATAGATTAAAAATACTTTTTGTTTTATTTTTACAAAAAAATTTTTTTTTTTTTTTTAAGTGAATTATAATTATTTTTATGGTGATTACTTTTGTTGAGAAAAAAAAAAAAAAAAAAAAAAAAAAATAAACATTTCAGAAATAATCATTGTTAATTATAATACTACTGTTTTTAGGTTAGGGAGTAAAAACATCTTTACTTTTAATGTTTAAAGTTTAAAGAAAACAAAAAAATAAAAATAAGGAGATCGAAAAATAAAAAAATAAAAAAAAAAAAAAAAAAAAAAAAAAAATTACAATTCAAAAGTGGTTCATAGAACTATTCATATTTTTAATATTATTGATATAATATTTATCTTTTTTTTTTTTTTTTTTTTTTATTTTACAACAAAATTTTATTTTATATATCTTTTTATATAATTTTTTTTTTATTTTTATATATATATTATATATATTCATATGTTATGTTTTTTTTATTTTATTTTATTTTATTTTTTAAATATATGCTTCTTATTTTATTATATTTTTTTTTTTAACCGTTACTATTATTATTTTTATTTTTTTAAGAAATTGCACATTTTTCTTTTTTTTTTTTTTTTCTTTTTTTTTTTTTTTTTCTTTTTTAGTGGATATAAAGTTTCTTCTACAGAATTATATATTTCATAATTTCATAATTATGATTTATAAATGTTCTTTTAATATTCATATCCTTCAGCAATTTCATTTACAATTGTTTCACAAGAATCAATGGATTTAATTAATGGAGTCACATTTGCAACAGTGATAACACCTTCATCCACATTACCTCTTAACATACCATGATAGAAACTACCTAAACGTGGATTATTATTACCTTTGGAATTTTCTGCTAAACCTTCTTTACCAATTCTATGTGGAGTGGTTCTTATTCTGGAGTGACCACCAAAGATTTCATAAACAATAAAATCATCTGGTTTAGTTGTCATAATATCATCCTTTGTGGCTTGAGCTGCACGGCATTCTTTAGAAAGAATAAATCTAGTACCAACGAATGCCCCTTCGGCTCCAAGAATAGCTGAAGCCTTAGCAAACTTACTATTGATAATACCACCAGCAGCAACAACTGGAATCTTAACATACTCAGATATTAAAGCTACAATAGACATGGTACCATTAATAAGAATTGGAGCACAACCACCTTCATCACAACCAGTAGTAACAATAATATCTGCTCCGGCCTTTTCAGCAGCAAGAGCACCATTTACTGTTGGATTAGATTCTCTGAAAACAATAATAAAACCATCCTTTTTTAATTGAGAAATTTCTTCTGGTACAACATTACCTACAAAAATAAGAATTTTAATATTTTCTTCCTTACAAAGTTGAATGGTAGCTTTACTAAATCCATATGGATCGTCCGTAGATGGAAAAACATTCATACCAAAAGGTTTATCGGTAAGTTGTCGAGCTTTGCGAATACATTTTCTCATTTCTTCGATGGTTCCTTCAACAGTTTTAATTTCTTCTTCAAAACCACCACTAGTACCAAAAACACCGAGACCTCCTGCATTGGAAACTGCAGCAACAAGTTCAGGAGAAGTAATCCATGCCATTGGAGCTTGAATTACTGGCTTTTCAATGCCAAGAATTTCACAAACTCTATTTTTACCCATTTTTTTTTTTATTTTATACTATTATTAATTTATTATTATTATTTTTAATAAAATTTTTTATATTTATTTATTTTGATAATTTTATTTTATTAAATTTCAATACATTTATTATTTATTATTTATTTTTATTTTTATTAATAAAATTTAAATTAAAACAATTTTTATATTTGTTTATTTATTTTTTATTTTAGAAAGAAATGTTTTAAATTCAAATAATTTGAATTAGACGAAAGAATTTTTTTTTTATTTATATTTAAATTTAAATAAATAGTTATTTAATTTAAAATTCATACAAATAAATAAATAAATAAATATATATATAAACATAGTTTATATTAATATATCGTGCATAATAATTTTTAGTTTAGTGTATTTCATTTTTAATTAAAATATAAGTAAAAAATAATATAATAAAATTTATTAATTATTTGATAATTTATAATTACCTGCTTAAAAATGTTTTATTCTTTGTTTTTTTAAGATATAAAAATAAAATTATAAAGAGAAAAATCTTTATTTTATTGTACCATTTTTTTCATTTTATAGTTTTTATTTTTGTATATATATATATATATATATATATTTTTTTTTAATTATAAAAATGATTAGTAATTAATTTAACAAAAAAACCAAAAAATTTTATTTATTTTATTATTTTTTTTTAATTAATAATTAAAGTTTATAATTATTAATTGTTTATTTATTAATCTATTTATTTATTTATTTGTATTAATTAATTATCTATTTTTATTTTAATTATTTATTTTAATTATTTATTTTAATTATTTATATTTTTTATTTATTAAAATTATTATATTTTAATTATTTATTTTAATTATATATACTTATTTATTTAAATTATTATATTTTAATTATTTATTTTAATTATTTATATTTATTTATTTAAATTATTTTATTAATTAGATATTTAATTTAATTTTAGTTTGCAAGAATAGTTTCATTAAATAGATATTTATGTATAATATATATATTTTTTAAACTATTATTAATTTATAAAAAATATTACAAGTGCGGAAAGTAATCCACTACATCTTTTTTTTTTTTTATAATAATTTTTATTTTTTTCAAATTTCTTTTGAACTCTAAATTTTTATGGTAGTATAATCGTTGTCTTTTTTTTTTTTTTTTTAAAGAAAAAAAATAAAATAAAAAAAAAAAAAAAAAAAAAAAAAAAGATTAAGATTAACGACGGAAAAAAAATTATTTTTTATTATTTTTAATTTTTACCTTTTTTTTTTAATTAATTTTATTAATAATTATTTAAAACTTTAACAAACTTTTTTAAAAATATTTTTTTATAAATAACAGTTTAATAGTTTTAATTAATAATAATCATATTTTTTATTTATTATTATTAAAAAAATATTTTAAATCTTTAAATTATAATTTTCAATTATTTTCATGAATAATGTCAAATATAATCATTAATTTTAAAAAAATATTTTATTATATGAAAAATAAAGAAAGAAAAAAAAATCTTATTTAAACATTAATATTTATTTAAATATGGATATTTTTATCCACAATGAATTGTCTATATTAACAATTTTTAAAAATATTGAAATCGTTGCAACACCAAAATAATAATTAATATAATGAATAATTATTCAATATTGTTAAATACGTAACATCAATAGTAATGTGTATACAATATAGAGTAGTTAATAATAAAATTATTAAATAAATATTTTTATTTAATCATAAAATATAAAAAATTGAGATTCAAAATTTTTTTTTTCTTATAATTCTATTTTATTTATTATTAATTATATATATATATATATAAATTATAATCAGTTTTTTTTCAAATAATATTTTTCAATATCAAAAAAAAAAAAAAAAAAAAAAAAAAATTGTTTAAAGCTTTGATGTTTAATCCATTTTAAATTTATTTATTTATTTATTTATTAATAATTAATGTAATATAAAAAACATTTTTAAAGAAAAAAAAATTTTTTTTTTTTTAATATTTAATTATTCCACAAAATTAAATATAAATTAAAATTTATATTTTACTGATCAATTAACTATATCAATTTTAATATTTACATAAAATATTAAAATTTATTTAAATATTAAAGTGGTTAAGAAGGTTAGTAATTTAATTTATAAATATTTTTCAAAAAAAAAAAAAATATAATAAATTTAATTAATTAAATGGGGAAATAAAAATAAAAATAAAAATAAAAAAAATAAAAAATAAAAAATTGAATAATTAATAAATTATTTTTAGATTGTTTCAAAATGAAATAATATTTTCATAATAATATTAAAAAAAAATTGAAAATAAATCAAATATAAATTCAAAATATCTATTTCAATTATATTATAAAAACTTATTAATTATAGATACTTAAAAATTTAAAGCAAAACTTTAAAAGTTACTTGAACTGAAATAAGAAAATTACAATAATATTTTTAATAATATATTATTTATTTAATATTTAATATTTATTACTTTATATATTATATATTTATTTATAAAATATTTATTAGATAGTATATATTATTTAATTATAATAGTTAAAATGTATTAGTTAATACATTTAATACTTTATATTTTAATAATTTATAATATTATTAAAATATTTAGTATATAAATAAAGTATTTTTTAAAAAAATAGTATATTCTTTAAAAATAAATAATTATTTAAATAATTATAATATTTTTGAAAATTTCATCATATTTATAAAATAAAATATTCTTCAAATCAATAGAAAGTATTTAAAAATAAAATAAAATAAAAAATATATATATATATATTTAAAAATTAAAAAGGCTTATATATCATAAAAATATAAAAACAATATTTAATAATAAAGATGTTTTTAATATTCTTTTTTTATTCAAATTTTAAAGAATTATGGATTTTTAATTAAGAATAATTTTAATTATTAATAATAATTGTGACCGAATCCAGATAATCTTTTTCTTTTTCATTTAATCATTATTCTGTCATTTATTACAAAATATTATTTATATCATTTAAATTAATTATACATTTAAACCATAATTTAACAATATTATTTCTACGTTTTCCATTATCAACAAACTTTGTTACATAAGAAGGTATTTGTTTATTTATATTTCTTGTTATTTGTGATTTAATTTCTTTATTAAGGACATATAAATCCTATTTCTTGTGAAACATCATTAAACATTCGTTTAGATTTTATATTTAAAGGAATTGAACTTTTTCTAATTTCATCTTTAATTTTATGTTTTGCAATTGATATAGATACATCAAATTCTTTTTTAAGATGATTATGTTAACTTTCATATTTTAAAATTTTCTTATTTTCGTTTAAAAATAATGAAAGATTTGCATTTACTTAAAGTTTTATATTCAGTACATCTATATACTAAGAAATTATCTTTTTTTTTTTTTTTTTTTTTTTTTTTTTTTTTTTTTTTGTAAATAACAATTTGTTCTTTTCCTCAATTAGTGTCACTTATTTCAATATTTATATTTTCTTCCATTTATAATAAAAAATTTTAAACGAAATATTTAAATAAATATATTTAATTATATATGTATGGTTAAAAATATTTTAAATAAATAATAATAGATTTAAATCATATATTAATAAAAATTAAAATCCACCATTTAATATTTAAGTATGTTCTATAAATATATTTTTTATTTATTTTTTAATTTAAATAATATATATATATATATTTTTACATTAATGATGAAAATGAAATATTTTTGAAATTAAAAATTTAAATATAAAATAATCAATTCATAATCTGTTTAATTTATATTAGATATTATTTAGTAATACAAATTTTTTTTTTTTTTATTTACTATTCATGAATATTTCATTTATTTATTTTTCCATCTTGACTAATTCCATATAATAGTTCTTTCAA